>CM076573.1:268034593-268201642 GCA_034641835.2 Pinus albicaulis
TTTTTTCTAGTTAAGGGATCATCCTTTCATCTAGAGGATCTATTGGAGGATGCTGCATTATTTGTTATATCAGATCAGCCCCATCTTTCTAGTTTATATGTTGTAGTGAATCTTTACCCCTAGGGCTTTGATTCAGATCTTGTACCTTGGTGTATTTTTGAAAACCCTTGTTGGGTTCTTCATTAGAGGCTGTATAAAGCCTAGATATGTACTTGTTGTATCTATTGAGGCATATATCAATGGTATCAGAGCATAATATTGGTTCAACCTATGCATCTTGAAAAGCCAATATGTCATCAGAAGAAGGATATCATCTCAAAAATAGAGAGAAGAGGCATCTCAGAAGAATGAACTGAAAGTTTGATTATACAAAGGATAAAGAAGTCAAGGGTAAAATCCCCTTACCAAGAGAAGATGAAGAGAAGGAGTTTCCTAAGATCCTTCTTAGAACTATGCAAGACATTTCTAGAGAAATAAAGGAGATGAGGATGGATAGATACAAGGAACCCTCTAAAGGATTTCTGCATGGTGAAGGCTCTAACATTTCTCATCACTGGAGTGGTCAACTAGTGAAGCAGCAAAAAGTTTCCCAACGCTCTACAATGCCTACATTCTTACCAGTGGTAAATGAAGGGTTTCAAGAACAAGAAACTATTGATAATATTTCATGCAGTATGAGTCTCAATCTCAGAGATTCAAGGACCACTTGATTTTTCAAGAATTTTGTCAGATAAAGGACAATAGGAGACCCAGGCATCATAATAGAGGCAAAGGATTCATTCAAAATCATGATCTACACCGCACTATGGGAATATTTTTCTTACCAAACTTTGATGGGTCATCTAAATGCACTGCCAAATCATGGGTAGAGAAGCTTGACATCTACTTCCAGCTGAACAAAGTACTAGATATGAAGGCCATTAAGATAGAAGCGCTGCACCTTGAGGGTGGAGCACATGATTGGTGGTTCCATGGCTTGTCTACATTAGGTCATGCCAATGTGACTGCATATTCAGAGTTCACAAGGAGGTTGGTGTAGAGGTTTCATAGAAGAGATCCCGAGGCACCATTCATGAGGCTAGCAAAGCTCAAATAATCAGCTAATCTAGAAACTTATATTTCTGAGTTTTTAAAACTTTCTGTTATGGTTCCTAATTTATCTGTAGAAATAAGGGTCTATATGTTCATTTATGGGTTAGAAAAACCTATTCATGGGTTGGTTAAGTCTACCAAGCCCACTACCCTTAAATATGCCATTGAAAGGGATAGAGATCTAAAAGATGCCTTGCCAAAATAAAAGGCAACATTTCAGAAAAAGTCCTCTTTTCCATCAAAGGGAAAATATGAGAAGGCTCTCCTTTCAAAAGAGAGCCAAATTAAAACACCTCTTAGTGATGATGTCCAAAGAGACTTGAGGAGGAGGAAGCTTTGCTTCACATGGCAAGAATCATGGGCACCCAAACATAGATGTGCAGCAGGAAAGGAACACTATATAGAGGTCTTCTCAAGTGATGAGGAGGATGAAGAAGAAGAACTAGAGAGGGGTCACAATGCTGGAATAGCAAGAGATGATGCACCACCACCAGAAGGTGAGGATGGGGCAATTGCTCCAATTAGAGGGACTCTTGCATCAATGAGAGTGGTACCCAATTATCAGGAAGCTTCCACACAAAAAATGGAGTTGGATTTGCATAGTGGAAGCAAGGACATGGTAGTGCCATCTATTATGCATATGAGGTTGACCCATGAGACATCACTATTTTATGGAAAACCACCTAGGAGGCCACCTGATCCGAAGATGGTGAGAGATGTCTAACAATATGTTTCACCCCTCATAGATCCAGGAGGAGTGGGAACATTGGAAGGTTATGATGCAGCACGGAGAGTCTTGGGTAGACTCAAGGAGGAGGGAGAAATTCTCCCACTATCATCATTACCCACTCTCACATCTCATCTTGCGCTAAGAGAGGATACTGCAGGATTGGAGGATGGCACTATCATGGCACAAGGAGACTATTCCATGGATTTAGAGGCTCAAAAGATGTTCTCACTCGAGGATAAGTCTTCCACATATAGAATATCATGGCCACTCATGCATGCTTTGGCCAAACTTAGGAAGTTTTTGATAGGTGATATCTTCCCATGGAAGGCTAACCTCCAGAAGCTTCAACCTTTACTTGAGCATGAGCAGTTACAAGAGGAGAAACAGAGAGGGGATAACAGCATCCCGATATGCACCTTTGACATGGGAGATGTCAAAGAGGAGGAAAAAAATGTGATATATGTTTTATGTGATAGATCATCAGTGTTGTCACTTTGGAAGATAGATCCATATTGGAAATCCCAGTTATTGGTGGATTATTCCTAGGATATTTTTACATGCATGATACTTGATGACCAGCTACATGAAGAGGGCTATTTAGTCCAAGATGAAGTCATCTAATATCACGGTATGATATTATTATCTAGAGCTTCCAAGCTCAAGGAGAAGTTACTACAAAGATAAAATGAAGATTTTCTCTTCAGCCATACTTATTCCATGAGAGCCTACAACACTATCATGGAGGGATACACTTAGGAAGGCTTTGAAGAGGATACATGTCAAGATTTGAGGAGATGCATGGATCATGTGGGGATGGGAGAGATACATAACCCTATGGATGAGTTATCACAACCTCCTCTTTCATCTTTTGGAATGAGAGGGGATCTATCTATGGACCACTCCATTTGTATGAGCAGAAAGTATGGTAAGGAACATGTTTATGTGCATGATGTTTCACTTCATGATTATTTCCATTCCTTTACCATGTATATGCAGGACATTGATCCAAGAAGGATCATTCTTCCATATAAAATTCATGGCCAACGTTGGGCCATAAACATTACTGAACATGGCCACTCCCTAGGAGGATATAGGGAGATGCGTTACCACTCTGGGTGCACTCCAAAGGCACCAAACACTTCTCACCTTTTTAGAACTTGTGAGAGAACTCGGGCATAAATTAAGTGGTGGGGAAACCACTTACCATATCATTTTTTGATTCAGTCAAGAGACATATTTCACTGGTTCCACATGTGGGACTATGAACCACCTCCATTTTTTCATATTTATGTTTATATGTACTTGGTTTTGATCCCATACATTGATGATGTACTTATTCTTTTTATGGGAATGATTGGAGGGAGGATGGAAGGACTGAATGTACCCTTTGGGAGAGAGATTCTCCATGTTCATTATGATGCAAGTTTTAGGGAGGACTTTGGGAAAACCATGATTGTTTCATTGGATCTATTGTTTCCTTTTGGGATGATTTATTTGCATCTCATGAGAACTTGGGAGGAACATGTCATGGAGGGATGGATTGGGAGAAACTTAGCTTATGAGGGAAGCTTATCACATGGAGGTGTCACCAACGGTGGAGGAGAAGAGTTGCAACACTCACCTTGTCAGTTGCTTGAGGATAAGCAACATTTGGGAGGGGAGGACTGTAATATTCCCAATTAGCCATGAGCTAGTTGAAATATTAATTTTTGTTTTCACTTTCCTATTTAATGAATAAGAGGATAATGGAGATCCATAAATCTCCTTAATATGAATAAAATCAATGCCAATGTGAAAGGAGGACATCTTGGCACCTTAATTGAGCACCCTTAGGTGTGAAAAGGGGCTGGAACACCTTGACTGGGTCAACTTTGATCAAACCAACAACGCTGTCATGGACTAGTGGCATTCAATGATGGACAACGCACTTTTAGATGGATAATATTTGCATGGGAGTAGTGTCATTAATGGATGGGGCTTAGGGTTAAAAAGCTCATTTATTATATAAGGAAGAGGATGGCAGCCATATTATGGAGATTATGATATGTTTATGTTTTGATATATGGTCTATTTAGACATATAGATTTCTTTGGCTATTTAGCTAAGATTGTAGTGATGTTTAGCACAAGGTGTTCCTGATAGGGAATCCCACCTCTTTCCTTGAGAGGCCTCTTGGAAGAGCATTGTACTTACTTCCAAATTCAGGCTTTAGGCCAAGATTCATCTTTCATCTACAATGCAAATCCTGTTGAGGGTCGAGTTGTGTTGCAGGTTGCAGCAGTGGATAACATCTTTGGGTCATTTCAGTTCTTATTTTTCAGTGGAGAAGGGTTCCTTTCCATTGGGAGGATAGTAAGGAAGGCCCTTGAGTGTTATTTTAGCATTTGGCACCAGGCCATTTATTTAGTGTCCCATATAGCACAAAATCTGTCGTGGACTGTGTTATTTTGAGGGAGGAGTTGCAGGGTGGTTTCAGTACACCATTTAGAGAGGAGGTTTTCTAGTGAAGGGACTACGAAGGGACCAACCTTTCATCTAGAGGATCTATTGGAGGAGGTTGCATTATTTGTTATATCATATCAGCCCCATATTTCTAGTTTATATGTTGTAGTGAATCTTCATCCCTAGGGTCTTGATTCAGATCTTGTACCTTGGTGTATTTCTGAAAACCCTTGTTTGGTTCTTCATTGGAGGTTGTATAGAGCCTAGATTTGTACTTGTTGTATCTATTGAGGCATATATTAGCCCATGATATTTGTATGCTCATTTTCTATAGCAGTGCACTTTATGACTGCGGTGTAGCAGTTTTCTGACATTTTGATATATAGTAGCAGCACCTCTTTTGAGGGTTTTGTCTATTGGAGGATGGTTATATCTTGTTGTATACTTTGTGGCCCATTATTTTGTACTATTTTGCTACTATTATGATGAATGGAAGGTCTCCATATTGGCCTCATGTTTTTATCTAATGTTTACATTTCTATTTCAATGGTTTTTCACTATATTCCTGCTTTTCCCATTTGGGAATATTACAATATAATCCAATACATTTTATCAATAGTAATAAGAATATATATCATTTCAATGCTTATCAGAAAGATACAAATAGGTAGAAACATGTTTACTATAATCTCATAAACATAAAAATATTAATACACAGCTAATAATACTTGTTGCATCATATCTTAGTTCTGAAAAGAGAGCCTCATGGCTCTAACTTTCAACTAGATACTTCTGTTCAAACAATAGTGTAAGTTCCAAAAACCACCTTCTAAAAAATGTTGACCCATTTATAAATGCATGAAAGGGGTTTAAATACTAATTAATATTACAAAAACAGAAGACTTGTGAAAGAAGTCTTAATCTAATTTAAACTATAAACTAAAAGCTAGGAAATTAAAATGCAGGAGTTATAATAGTTTTAATACTGTTTCTCAGATCCACTCGCTAAATGTTCCTTGAGATGGAAAGATTTCATCATATATTCGAGCTGGGGGGGATGAATTCGTTGCATTCTCATATGGCCTATGAATATTGCATCATTGAGTGCTGGAATAAGTTGAACTACTGCATTGGAAATACACCTCAGCACTCCTAATTGAATGTGTGGCTTGATCAACAAATAGCAGTAAACTTCCATACTTACCTTTGTCAAGTTTTTTATGTCAAGAGCTTTCCTGCTTGATTTTTCTTGCCAATATTGTTTCAAAAGGTTGACTTCAGACATAGTTTCTTTTGGAATTTCCTGGATAATATTAGCTTGTAGAAGAGAATCCTTTATATACTCGGAGATGTTAAATGACATGCTTTTAGCTCTGATGATAGCTAATTCTGCAATTTTCATTTTCATGTCCAAGTATTCAAATATTATATCCTTTATTGATTCTTTAAGGTGACCAAGATCATTTTCTCTCCCTTGCACTGTGTCTTGAAAATATATATACTTATCATTAGTTTCTTCTTAATAAATCCTCAAATCAGAAATTTGAGTGACTAACTAATCACTTATTTTAATATGCTCTTGAATCTATTGGTATTTTGGATGGAAAACTGTTTCTTGGTTTACCAACAATGTTTCCATTTCTGTTGCTTCTTTCTTTACCTCATTAAGTTCTGGATTCTCCTAGATATTTTGAATGTTCTGCTGTAATTGATGGACTATTAAATACTTTTCTCTAATTTCATTCTCGAGTTTGATTTTCAGACCTTCAAACTCTAGTTGCAGACTATTAATATTTGATTGCAACTCCTGCTCTATCTTGTTTTCATTGAAGAAACTTTGCTCCATTTGAGTCATTTTATGATATTTCTCCATGATTAATAAATCAATATTTGTTGCCTTATGAATAGTTGCGTCTTCGTAAGCACCTACAAATTGAGATAATCGACTAAGTTGTTTTCCTGGAGTTGACTGTGTTCCTTTCCATAGAACTTGAATTGATGTTATGTCCATAGGAATTTCAGGAGAATATTCAATCTTTTGCTTCTTCTTTGACTCGGATACAACAATTTTATGATTTGGACTGTAAAATAAATTCAAAGGAGGTATTTTGTCAATCTTTAGAATCATTTCTATTGTTGGAAAATCAGAGATAATCTCCATGTCTTCAGTCACTGTTTCATATTGTCTCCCCTCTGTACCATTGATCCTTGGTGTCTGATTCTGCTAAATAGAAATTTCAGAAAACTCTGCAGTGAATAAGATTTCTCGAATTTCTCTTTGATCTTTAAAATCATTTATTTTAGAGGATACTTGCTGAACACTTGATTCACCTACATGAATTGTTGTTCTTAGATAATCTTCAGTGAGAAGAGTTTCTAACAAAATAGCATTATGATCAACAGGAGTATTAGTATCAGATAATGCTTTTTCAAAACTTTCTGAGTCTTGATTAAATCTCTCTTCTTGTGGAACATCTACGATTTCTAATTCTACCATTGGTACTTGTTCCTGAATTGGAGGAATCAGAATTTATTCCGCTTCTGGCACTTGAATCTGAACTTGAGGAATTGGAATTTGTTTTGGCACTGGCCTGTGGAACATGTAGTCTAGAAAATGAGAATTCCTCTGTTCACAATATTGTTTGAATTGTATCAGTTCTTATGGATTGAATTTCACAGTTGCTATTTGCAGAAGCCTTGAGAATTCTGGAATTGATTCAAACACATCGTCAAATTTATTAGGCTCACTTGCAAATTCCCGTTAATTAACTTGATTCGTTATTTCTTTGGCAACACCATATGCATCATAACTTATATTGGGTAGAATATGGAAATTGAAGGGTTTTAGTTGTTTAATTTCAAGACAGGCATGCTTGAAATTTTCAAGAGTATATGACCCACATGTGATAGGAAAATTTGGCCAAATTTTCTTTTTGGCCTCTTTTAGAAATTTAGTCAACCCCTTACCTATGGTCTGATAAGAAATCTCCTTGGCAAATAATTTATCTAGTATATATAAGGGTAGGACATGAGGGAAAGCGTGACTTCTGAAAACTTGCATGTATGTGAAAAACTCTTCACCAGACCATCTTCCTATAGACTTGAGATTTCTATTGACTTCATGGGTGACTCTAGAGATTTTCCTTTCGAAACTGATTTAAAAAACTAGGACCATTACATTATTGCATATTTTAAACATATGGGAGTGGTATTTTGATTACCAAAAGAATTCTAACTATACAAATATGGGGGTTTTCACTTCTCTGGTCCATTTCCATCCTAATGATGGAAATTTAGTAGAAAACCAAACAACATCTAGGATAAATGAACTCATATAAAAAGGAGTGACTGTATTTTTTGGCTTGAGGGTCCTGACCTAGGTTAGAATTTAAGGTTTGCCAAAAAACCCCTATACTATTGGCCCTTTCGGCAATGACCTGCTTGCACAGGCCAAGGTCTCACCTGAAGTAGTATGGGAGGGTTTTGTAACCAGGTTTCCGCACCCTAAGATAAAGAGAGTTAATTGAGGCAACCCTGTTAAGATCTGTCATATTTGCGCATAATAAGTCTTATCACGCAACCTTTAACAATATACTTGCAGAATTCAAACTCATAAACCCGCAGATGGCACATAAACATAAATAAAGAAACTATTAATAATCATATCTAAGTGATGCCTTCGCATCCACGTGCACATTAATATTCACCAACAGAAAGAATCACTACAATACAATAAACACAGCTAGTTCTCATAACACAGAGATACTTACAAATAGAGTTCTCATTCATTAGCGTTTAAAATCCACTTACAGACCCAATTCCCAACCACAACCAGCGGGGTCCGCACACAACAGGACTGAGGATCTCCGCGCACATAGCCAGTAGGAGTCGTTACCCAAATACAACCAAAAAGATATCTCAACAATTTTCAATGAGCGTAAATCACACTTAACTTACCTCTAGACTTGCTCTATCCATATAATTATAGCATCTTAGCCTGTGCTATCCTATGGTTTGCAGACCCTTGGTCTACCCTTTTGACCCCTTACAATTCATTGGGGGTTTGACCCACCCCAAACCCCCTTCGCTAGACCACATATTACAAAAATATTAAAAAAATAGACAAAATTGGGGCTAGGAAATCCCGTTCCAATAGTTCCCCAACACAATCTTGCGACTTGTCCCGAGTCACAGTGCTAGTGGGGTCTTCATCCGTTCCTTAAGTTGTTCCAGTGCAGCAGTGAGCAGAGGAAAAAAAAGAAGGCTCTGCATGGCTACAGTTTTCATGATGTCCACTAGTTTCTGCGAGGTTGGTCCTTCTGTGGCAAGAATGACACTATCTAGAGCCTGGTTCAATTGCCGCATCGCCATTGGTAATTCTTGTTACAACATAAGGACGAAACCAATGTTGTCGGAATTTTCTTGGCTGGCATGCAAACTAGCTGTCATATAGTAATACTAGCTCATCTTCCTTAAACAACTTCTGTTGCATATGTCTATCATGCTAGGATTTTTCCCTGGCCTTCTGAACTTGTTGGTGAAAGTTAGCAATGAAGTGATCCTCTTCCAAGGAAACTAGCTGCCTTAAGCACTCCTCCATGATTTATGGTTCGACCATATTTTCAAAAGTCACGATGTGTAGGCTACGAATGATGTACTCCATGGGCATAATAGCCTCCTTCCCATAAACCATCCAAAAATGCATTTTTCCCATCAATTTCTTGCACATGGTCCAATAGACCAAGAGTAATAAAGGGATGCACATGTCTTAGTTGCTTCGATTAGAGTTACAAACCTTGGTAAGTGTTTGTTCCAAAATTTTATTAAAAGCTTCCACCATGCCATTTTCTTGAGGGTGATACAAGGTACTCTTCGCGTGGTGGATCCAGAATTCTTCAGTCAAAGCTTAAATAGTTTCATTAATGAAATGCGTACCTCTATCATTCATCAAGATCTTTGGGCAACTGAACCTAGTTAAAATGTGCTCAAAAATAAAATGCGCAGTGGTAGCTGCAGTGAGATCCTTAACAGCTTGTGCTTCCACCCATCTGGTTACATAAACAGTTGCGGTGAGGATGTATCGAGCACCCGTATTCTTACCTGGTGGGTTGATGGGTCCAACAAAGTCTACAGCCCATTTATCAAATTCTTACAGGGCCATGTTTGGTTGCAAGGGCATCTCATCTCAGTGTGAAGGTCTTCCTGTCCATTGGAACACATTGTAGTCTTTACAATATGCGTGGGAGTCGCTATGCGGTGTGGGCCACCACAACCGAGCTCTTAATACCTTCTACGCAGTTTATTTTCCTATATAGTGACCTCCCACTAATCCTCTGTGGGCTTATGCTGAAATGGTTTGTCTTTCATGCTCCAGTACATATCTTTGTAGCACCTCATCGGCTCCCAGCTTGTATAATTGGCCCTTAATGATGGTAAAATCAGCTGCGTGGGTTACCAATTATTTTTTTTGGTGTACCGAGTAGTCTGCAGGTGCCATCCTTGTAGTTAAGAAATGAATAATATCTACAAAGTGCTCGTCAACCACCTTAATAGTAAAAATTTGTGCATCGGGTAACCCTTCTTCTAGGTTAGTTGGTTCTTCACTGGTCTCAATTCGGGACAAGTGGTTTGGTCCAGCATTCAATTTCCTAGGTTTCACAATTATTTCAAAATCATATTCCTGGAACAATAGTAACCATTGACAAATATTTCCCCCCAACATAGGCCTATTGAATAGGTACTTTAAAGCTAAATGATCCGTGAACATATTGAAGTGCCCTCCCAGTAGATAGTGTCGGTATTCCTACAGGGAATATACACCATTCCTAGTCCTTTGTGTTTAGTAGTAGAGTAGTTACGCTCTGCGCTAGAAATTTTCCTACTAGAAAACGCATCCGAGTGGTCAATTTCCCCTTCCTCGGGTTGTGCAAGGATAGATCCTAGGGTGATCCCTGAGGCATCCACATGAACATGAAATAATTTTGCCCAGTTAGGAAATATGAGGATATGCGTAGTGATCATCTTTTCCTTGAGAAGCTCAAAGCTCTTATAACAATCCACATCCTAGAAAAAACAAACGTCCTTCTTGAGAAGCTTCTCCATGGGTTCTGTGATCAGCGCGTACCCTTGGATAAAATTCCTATAGTAGCTAGTGTGCTCGAGGATGGAGCACAACTGTTTCTAAGTTGTGGGGATTGCTAAATTGATTATAACTAAAACCTTGGCCAAGTCAACTATCAATCCTTGCCGACATACCACGTGTCCTAACAAAATCCCCAAAGGTACACAAAACATGCACTTCTTAATGTTTAAGGAATTATGTTTCTTTCTGTAGGCATCCAACATCATGCTTAGGTTCGACACATGCTTATTTACCAATCCAAACATTGTCCAATCGTCAAAGTATACTTATAGAAACTTATGAATGAATTATTTGAACACTGCTACCACCACACGTGAAAAAATGGCATGGTCATTCTTGAGCCCAAAGGGCATGACGGTGTACTGAAAGGATCCCCATTCCATTGCGAAGGTAGTTTTTCTATGATATTTAGGTGCTATTCTGATTTAATGGTAGCCTGAAAACCTATCAGTGAATGAGTATGCTTCCTGACCTCCCACACTATCAAGAATTTCATTAGAGAACGGTGTAGGGAAGGATCATGTATGCAAGCATCATTCAACTTGTGGAAGTCTACGCAGATTCTTATTTCCCCTTTAGTCTTCTTTTCTTCGACCACAATAGGGCTTACCCAATATGATTGTTCTACCGGTTCGTTGATACTTGTAGCTATCATTTTATCAATTTATTCTCTGAATTTTTGCTTATATTTGGGGTTCAATCGATAGGGTCGCTACTTGACAGGATGTGTGTTTGGTTTTAAGGTGATTCACATGATGCCCAGATCTCTTATAATGCCTTTGAGATCTGAAAACTTTGTGAGAAATAGATCATGATATTCGATGAGCAGTTCTGCGATCTTTCCAATGGTATCATCATCCTAATAATCCTTAATTCTAGCCAACTTGGGTTGTTCTTCTGTTCCAATATTGAATTCCCTTAATTTGAGAGGTTTAGTTACGTCTACTACTTGTAATGGGGGTCCAACAACTGCACGTTCTCCTTCTGAATCCGAGATAGCGATATTTCGCGGGTCCTTATCACACCCCTCCATGGATATATTCCAACAGTTGGCAATATCCTGCATCTGCGCATCCCAATCTTGTTCCCCATACTCTATGCGAGGGAGTGATTCATCAAATATTAGAGCATCAATGTCCTGTAGGGCTTCAGCTAATTTCTCTGTTCCACCTATCAACCCCAATTTCCCCAAAAAGCCTTCTCTCATGGTGTCCGAGTGGTGAGTGCACTGATGTAGCTCTGCGTCCAAATACCACGTGGTGGGGATTGGTCCCAAGGCATGGATAAACATGTCGACCCATTCCTCTCAAGTCCTTTCACTCCATACATCCATCCATACAAACAAGTGCTTGCATGGGTCTTCGTGGCCAGGGAAAATCTCCATGGGTAGGTTGACCAGAGGTTCTATTCGTAGGATCATAATTCTGCGACATTCCTCTGAATCCTAAAAGGTAACCTTATGAATTTCCCACCATCGCGCAGGGGTCACACGCATAGCTAAGTTAAGTGCCCACATTCTCCATTCTCTGGGGACTTCTGCTTGAAATTCTCTAAGAAAATTCCTAACACTACCAGAATCATCAAAATAGGGAAGCTCTCTTACCTCTGAGGAGATACACCAGAAGCGCTTTGTGACCTTAAGGCATCGTATCGCAGATACCTCATGCAATCGGTTCTGCCAATTTTCTATTCACCATCTGAGTTAGAGAGACATTCGCTTTCCTTATCCCAACAGAACACGCCATCAGCCGTAGGGTTAATCGAATCCTTGTCCCAGGCAATTAGCTTGTAAATATGATCAACATCATCCTCCTCACGCACCGGTTCTATATACTGCTCACCCTCCTCCAGATCTGGAGAGACTATTACTCTTGTACCCTTGTTCTCAAAAACCATGCTTCGTCTTTTCAAGTTGATAATACCTCCCATGTCTATAGCCCAATCCATTCCTAGGAATGCAGGGTAAGGGTCCACATCCTCTACAATTTGAATTACCTCAAAATCCTTGTACACCTTAATTCTCGCAATATCTACCATAATCTTTGATAACCTTACTAATAGTATGATATTCTGTTGGTTAGCCATGCATAGCTGTATAGTAGACCATTCCAGCCTAGGTTCTCCCATCCTCTGCCAAGTTTGTTTGGTCAGGACATTTGCATCAGATCCTAAATCAAGGATAACCTAATCCATTTCATAATCACCAATCTATGGAGTTAGCCACATTTCCCGACCAGTGTGTTTATTATGCTTAAAAATTTTGTAGACATCTTTAACTTCCATTGGAGGGTCAACCTTCTCTACGCAACTGTCTATCAAATCTTGAAGGTTATCTACTACCTTCTAGTTATGTAGTAACTCCATACATGCCTGCAGGAATGGCTTAAATTCTTCGTCTTCTTTTAGATCCATTGAGGCCTTTGAGGCAGATGCCTCGTTTTTGGAAAATTCTTTTCTAGCTTCAAGGAAGGTTTCTTTCTCCTTCCATAGGTCCAAGCTTTCCTTTTTGTCAGCAAATTTTCTGATAAGTGGTTCGACTGCAGTTTTTTCTTCAGCTCCTCCAGTGGCCATGCCACTGCGTGTAATTACATTAATACTGGGCCCCTCATTATGCGGTTCCACCTTAACCCTTTGTATATTATGCGTCGACATTTTCTATTTTTCCTGCATATTTGCTATCAGTACAAGAAAATATTCGATCACATGATTAGACTACCTACAATATGTGAAATATTGTCATGCAGGGTTCGGACAGTCCTTTGTGAAGTGTCCCACCTCCCCACAATTATAGAAAATTAGTTTTCCTCTTCCCCGACCTGCGCTTCCACCTCTCCCCCCTTGGGCTCTTGTAGGGGAGCCTCCTCGTCCAGAGGGAGATAATGGTGATGAAGCGTCATCATGCGCCCTATAAAAGTTTCCTCTATCTATCATTAAATCATATGTCTGGCAGTTGTGCTCATCATGTCCTACAAATGAGCATAATCTGCACCATTGTTGCTTCAATTCTGGGACATAGTCACCAAGTCGGGGGCATTGGTTTGTATCATGAAATCTAGCTACTCAAAAGTCAATGCACCATAACATGGGGGTTCTTGGTCCTGCAACCTCTTTGGGGCGTAATGGGTTAGGCCCCCCAACCTGCATGTAGTCTAATAGTAGAGGGAATTGATCCTTGGTGTGGCCTAACACCCTACACCGTATGCATCAAATGTGTGTGCTAGCTTCATTTCCCCACTCTTTTCATAAATTCTGGATTTATTGGTGCATTGCCTTTAACTGGACCTGTATCTGCTGCACCCAAAACTGGGCATCGTCCCTTGGCACAACTTCTAGCTTGATGTTAATTTCCAAGGCTTTTTCTAGTGTGTCAATCATCTGTTGAACCATAGGCCCATGCAAGTGTGGTAATAGCATGGAAATGAACCATTCCTTGTGTTGTTGATCCTCATACTTAAAGTATCCATCGCTAATAACTTTCTTTGGTCGCTGATCAGCCTCCCATATAGATTCTGTAGGTCCCTGTTTGAAATATTTCAAATCAATCACAAGTTGATCATAGCACTTAGGCTTCTGAAACTGTTGTTTTAAGGTGTCACTAATTTCCTGTATTGAAGGATCCGCATGCTGGCCAATGTACCCCATGAACCAATCCAAGGCCCTTCCTTCAAAGGCTAGGGATATCTATTCTCTCTTTACAACATCGCTAGCAACATTCTACGTAGTCCATATTGATTCCGCCACGAACCAAAATCAGTCGATGTCCTCATCCCCCACACCCTTAAAGGTGGGTAGCTTCATGTGCGTGGCCATATCATCTTCTAGTGGTGGCCGTGGGGTAGGAGAATTATTTCCCTTACGCGGATTCTACGGTGGGGTAACCAGGGGACTAGTTTCTGCATGCGTAGGCGGCTCTCTTAAGGGAGTATATACTGACCTATCTCCTTCTTGATTGACTCTATAGTATTTACCACTTCGTGTTGTACTTTAACTCTGATCAAAGGTCATTCACCAGATGTGACCGCACAAAATACCCTTTTCGCACAATGGCATCTTAATTAGCAGTGGAAATGTTTGTAAGAACTTACCTCAGAATCCTTTGAAGAAACTCTGCTCAGCTTCAGAATAAGATATGAATTGATCAACTGTGAATTTCATTACAAATAATCCTAAAACACTATCCACCGAGTGATTGATAGTCCAGGTAATCTTGTTATCAACCTTCTCCAATTGTAGGATTAATTCAGGATTCCACTCTGTAATCTGATCATCCTTCCAACAGGTCTAGAACTCTGCTAACCTTGCTAGCCAGTCTTGTAGTTTGTGCATGAAATTTATGAAGAATATTTCATATACCTCAGTAAATATATACTTGTTTTTCCACTCCTCAGCAGTCAGCCTTGTACTTTGATTCTCTTTTAGGGAAAATTCTTGAATCTATTTTTTGAACCAGTCTTCAAGCTCAGGTTTCACCGGCCGCCAATGACCTCATAGAATTACATGATATTTCTCTCAAAATTATCCCAGTCCTGGCAACAGAACCATTTTTTGGGTTGAGGGGTCCTAACCTAGGTTTAGATTTAAGGTTTGCCAACAAACCCCTATACTATTGGCCCTTTCGACAATGACCTACTTGCGCAGGCCAAGGTCTCACCCGAAGCAGTATGGGAGGGTGCTGGAACCAGGTTTCCACACCTTGAGAGAAAGAGAGTTAATTGAGGCAAACCTATTAAGATCTATCAAATTTGCATAGCATAAGTCTTATCACATAACCTTTAATAGTATACTTGCAGAATGTGAAGGTCATAAACCCATAGATGACACATAAACATAAATAAAGAAAATATTAATGATAAGATCTAAGTGATGCTTTTGCATCCATGTGTGCATCAATATTCATCAACAAACAAAATCACCGCAATACCATAAACAAAACCAGTTCTCATAACCCATAGATACTTCCAAACAGATTTCTGATTCGTTGGCATTTAAAATCCACTTATAGACCCAATTCCCAACTCGCGCACACAGCCAGCAGGGTACACACACAATTTTACTAAGGATCTACGTGACACACCTCCAGCAGGAGTCCTTACCCAAATACAACCCAAAAATAGATCTCAAAAGTTCGCAACTAGCATAAATCACACTTAGCTTACCTCTAGACTCAATCTATCCTTCTACTTTTAGAATCTTAGCATGCGCTATCCTATGGTCTGCAAAATATGGTTTGTAGACCCTTGGTCTATCCTTTTTACCCCTTACAACTCATTGGGGGTTAGACCCATCCCGAACTCCCTTCACTAGACCACATATTACAAAAATATTACAAAACTAGACAAAATTGGGGCTAGAAAACCCCGTTCCAACAGTATTGGATGGAATATTAATATTTTCACTATAGAAAATGATACATCTAATCAAATTATCAGAAAAAATATTAGCCCAATCAAGAATATAGCCGTCGGAGGCTGTGTCTATCAGGGGTGTCCAATCTTCCTTAAACTTGGTTGTATTTGAAGACCCAAAAATATGACACATCATTGCATCAATTTGTGAGAATGGGCCTTTAAGAGAAACTACTGAGTACATAACCTTATCATCATGCTTATGTCAACTAGGATCCTTTCTCCAATACTTAATTACATTTGCAGGGTGCTCATTTTCTTGCATAAATTATTAGACAAAATAATTGTCATATATTTTTTGGGGCTCGAGTAATTTATACATTTCCTTCAAATCTGCAGGCCTGAGAGAACCAATGACTGTTCTTATTTTGATAACAACTGTCTATCTCAGAAGTTGTGACATGATCTAACACCCATCTCACTAAGTCATTGTATGACAACATTTCAGGACGTGCAACAATTCTATGTAGAAAAGAGTTTGCTGCGTCGGACCATGAGTCTGAATCTAAGGATGTGGAATCATCAAATAGAACTTTTTTTTTCAACATTACTTGTGGATTCTCATTCTCAAACAAATTATAAATCATTTCCCATATTTAGGAACCAATTTATGGGTTGCATGTTGTGTCTAAGACTAGAGGAGCCATCGCGTGATCTTCTTCTTGCTGAACAACTAACTGAGGTGGGGTGGCGAAATTCCTTCATGATTTAATCAGCCTTGAAATTATTTTATGCCTAAGTTTCTGCAATTACCCTGTTGAAAGAAAAACTAGAAAGCATAATCTGAGATCACCTCAAGTGCTATTAATTTTCGTATTACCTTAACTCATGCATAATGGGAATCCTTGGTATTAAATCCGAAATAATTATAAAATCGTTTACAAACCTCGAGATCATAAAACACCTGAATTATCATTAAATTGATAGCATGGGCTTTGTGTGAATTTTACAGTTGTTATCTTACTGGGATTTGTAGATATACCTTTTTATGATTAGCGAATTTTGACGTTTCACAACAATGCATGATATGCGACAATGCGATATTGTGATGGTTTTCCTGTTGAATGACAGAATGCGTGATCGACATATATCATATGAAATATTACAATATCACTATCCGTTATATAACGCACTTCACAACCTTACACATTGGCATTTCGACATTTTGCATATTGGTGGTTTTGCATTTCGCATATCCATGTTTTCTATTTTCGACAATTCACACTTCGACGATTTATTTCCCACTTGTTGTAGTTTTAGTCCTTTATGGGTTCCTTGGAGAGATTTTTCATGATTTTCTTATGTTTTTTTATGAAAAATAAAACTTAATCTAATAGGGTCAAATTCTAAGATTAATTTAATCCTAATAATTATTTAAAAGGGTCCCCATTGTTCTTTCTATACTATTTATCTAGAAAAATGGGGGGTCGTTGTAATACTACAACAATTGGCAATACACTGCATGAATATAGAATCTCTGATAAATATTAATACTTAAAAGACAGTATTTTAGGAAATTATAAATGATTGAAATTTGTCTTTAATATAGATAACGTTCAATCCAAAAAGCTTGGTTTTACCTGAAAATTTTTCTTACTTTTGTAAATTACTTTTTTCTCTAAATGAATCAGATTGTGATAAGTTGAGAAGATAAGTAGGGATTCAGTCAAAGTTTAGCTTGTTTGATGAAATTATTAGTCGCTAGTAGAGTCGTTACTGCCAACAGGTTTTCATAGCCTTGATTGGGTTACTATTTAACCAAAATGATGCAGTATCCCATTCATAATGTAATGGATATTTCCAAAGGTAATATAATTATTTTTTTATTTTTTGTTTTGTGACTTTAAAATCATTATCCTGGTTTGGTAACGAGAGGTGATAATGTCATTCACTGGTTATTAGTAAATTTGAACAAGCTGACTATCAATGAGATCCCTTGTCTCAGGTTCTTAAGCATAGAGCCATTATCCTGGTTTGCTAGCCAGTTTGATAATGTCAAGTTTACTAGTTTCTTGTGAACATGATGAGTCAACTCGTAATGAGACCTCTCAATTTTATTTCATTTTTTTTTTTTTTTGAATTACACTTTTAAAAATATATAATATGAATGAATGGGGAGGTTATCATTTTGCTCCTTATGAGCTTTTGGATGACCATTTAAGTAAAAGATGCTAATACTTCAAAAAAATCCTTTACTTGTAAAAATAACTTTTCGAACTTGATTCATGTCAAAATAATCTTTCAATTTACATTGGTTAGAAAAATTTTCTTTCAAATTTGGCTATTTTGAATCAAATTTTTTTGAAGAAATAGAGATTTCAATTGAATGATTTATTTCTTAATTTTATATCTTTGAAGATTAACACTTTTATGTTCGAGAAAATGATGAAGTGTTTCACATTTTGTGGAAAATTACAAAATAATGTTTATGTACATATTTTACAAAATAACTGCTCATTCTTTCAAGAAAAGTATTTTTTGAAGATAATTCCATTAACAAGAATAGTTTCCTTCTTCCCTTGTAAATTTTTCAAAATGAAAGTGGATGGACCCATTTTTTCACTTATTTGAAAAGGACCAAGCCAGAGCTTTTGAAATTTGTATGTTTTCCTTTGTCCTCATGCACTTTATCCCATTTCAAAAACAAATCTCCATTTTCAAACTGTTTAGTTTTAATTGTATTTGAATCAAATTAACTTTTAATCAATTGTTGATGATTATTATGTACCATTTTAGCCTTTTCTCTTTCTTCTTTCATTTTAATTGTTTGAGATAATCTTGATTGTAATGAAGAGAAAGGTTGTTCGTTAATGAATTGTACTAGAGCCGCTAGTGGAAAAACTACATTTAAAGGTAAAATTGATTCCTTCCGATATACCAATCAAAAAGGAGAAGTTCCTCACTAGAATAAAAAAGGACATTGGTGAGGGTCATGCTTATGACAGACCTTTAATGGTGACTATCCTTTAAAAAGCATCGTTGTAAGTGTATATAGTGATGGTACTTTAAGGTTCATCACCAAAGCCATTTTCAATGACACTTTTGGTGAGGGTCGTAAAAGGCCCATCACTAATTCTCTCTTTGGTGACACTTCTAGTGACGAAATTTTAATGACCCTCACCAATGCTGTTTTTTTTAATTTTGGTGACAGTCAAAATTTTTTTTTCATCGTTGATCATTCCAATGATTTTTTGATGATGCTATGTTCCTATTAATATATTTTTTTGTAAAAAGATAACGATTTAAGACCATTATTTTGGACTCTTTTTTATAATATGTCCAACGCCATAGTGGTTAGATTCAGTCAATTTGGTAAGAAGTAATTAGTGTGTATCATTTCCCTCAAGTAACGACTAGTCGAATAGATTTTTCCTATGAGTCAACACATGATTCATATCTATTAAGTTTATTATATAGCAAATTCCCTTTATATAAAGTTCCACTAGTGTGTGTAGGGAATATATTATTGAATACTTAATTAAAATCTGTCAATTATATTAATGATAAATACCTAACACTCCTCAATAATCTACGCACACCTTAAATTAATGCTTTGGCACACACTAAAATTTCTTAGCACCTCACATGTCTTGGAACATCTTTGTACCTAGAGCATATTGTCATGACACTAACACCCAAGCACACGGCGGCATGCACTAGCACAACATAGAACTCTCCTAACATGTGTTGGCATGCATGGAGTCCCTAGCATGCCCTGTAACACCTGGGTTGCATGCATTAGCATACATTAGAACTTGACACACAATGCGACTTGGCATGTGTTGAGACCTATTATTAGTGTGCCTAGCATGCCCCTTTTGAAAAATATAAAGTCCTGAATTATTAACCCTCTTATGTGTTCATTTCCTTACATTTTAGCTTGGTTCTTCCTTTTTTTTCCTTGACACTTCTTGACACATATTGACATACCATGGAACCCTCCACATCCTTAGTACCTGCCATATATTGGCATATATTGGCACTATTTGACACATATAATTAGAAAACCCTGGAACTCCCTATCACACTTTGGCACTTCTTGATATGCCTTGATATTCCCTAGCATGCGTTACCAATGCTTAGGATACCTTGTCACTCCCCCCTTGGCATGACATCTAGCACTCATTAACAGTAGTCCCTAGCACACATTCCTCATATTCATTAACTTCCATGAATTTTTAACTAGTGCTCCCTTAATGTTTTTTCCTAGTACTCCTTAACACTCCTCAACATGCATTAGCACTCTCTAGCACACCTTAGAACTCTTCGACATTACCTTCCACTTCATAGCATGCATAACACTCCCTAACACATATTTGCGCTTGGCACATGTTGGCACTTGGAAAGCCTTAGCATGTATGGAATACGTTGAGATTCCTTGGTATGATTTGGTATGGTTTAATATTAAATATATTTGAGATCAGTTGTTGGAAAGTAGATGAGAAGAAACAAAGGAATACTTGGCACTTAGAATGCACTAAGAATTTGTACTCGGCACCTATTGGTGCTTAGTGTTGGTGCGCCTAGCATGCCCCTATTGAAAATGTAAATTGATGACTTATCAACCCTTTTATGTGTTCATTTCCTTGTAGCTTAACTTGTTTCTCGCTTTTTTTTACTTGAAAGTCCCTAGAACGCATTGACACACTCTTGTACATCTTGTCATGACTTATCAGTTAGAAAATCTTAGCATGTTTGACATGCCTTCACACTATCTGGCACATCTTAGCATTCCTTGTCACACCTTGGAACTCATGTCCTCACAGATAGACTTTAAAAATTTTCAAAACTTGGGAACCCAATCAAGTCCTTGGCTACTGCATTTCCTGTGACAACATTAGCCTGCTTTAGCTGCAATAACTTGACCAATTACACCTACTACAAGTAGATTGTGCCTTGTTCACCTAAGAACTACCTATAAATCATATTATGCCACTCATGCCCAAGCTCAACTTGTCCCACTTAACTATATACCAAGGCAAGGATCACATGATCTAGCTATGGCCATAAAACAACTAAGAAACATAACTTACACATGAAATATTTCAAATGTATGTTTAGTTCATATAAACAATATAACTTTAACTAAGAGTTTGCAAGAACCATAAGATGCACAAGGCACATAAGATATAAGCTGACACAAGCTCAGTGCCCCAAAAATTATACACAAAAATGTACAATATGCAATTATCTACAATAGTTTAAAACATAAGCATGTAGCAAAAGTGTGCCACATATCACAAAAAAAAATAGCTAAAGGCAAAATAATGTTGTCCCTAGCACCAAGTGATATCTCTTTGTCTAAAACTACTATGTCGAGCCACGCATGACAACCATAGGCTTGCCTCCCGTAAATCCTATTCTAAACTTCTCCTAACACATTTAGTCCTTCACACACTTGAATTCGCAAACACTCCCTTGCACACACTCTTATTTGTTCATTTCCATGCATTTGGACCTAGTTATCCCTTGATATTCCCCAACACTCCCTAACGCTCTAGTTAAACATGCATTGACATTGTCCGACATGTGCTATCATGCATTTTCATTCCTTTGCATGCCCTGGCCCTCACAACTACCCTTACTTAATTTTCATCTTGGGAACCCAATCAAGCCCTCACTTGACTACAAGAGCATGAACACATTATAGTTACTACAACTACACTATGTTGTTGAATTGTGTAGCTTTGGAGGTACTCCACAAGCCTAGTGAGATGGCTTTGTCTAAGTTTGGTCACAAAAGTATATGTGGGAAAAGAATCCAAGAAAAGGGATTTTGGACCCAAGATGGGGTTTAAAATTTAAAACAAAATTAAATTAATATTTCCTAAGGTCTAAGTGGATAAAACCCGTAAGTTATAGAGGGTTCCTAAGAGGTCTAGGAAAAACTATTTAAGGAGTCCTTAGGATGAAGGAAATAACATCAAGTGATAAGGATCTCATTTTATCGAGGTGGCGAAGAGAGATGTAGTCCTAAAGAGGAAATGATCATTAGCATGTCTGGCATTCATTAAGATTCCTCGGTATGCTTTGGCATGGTTTAATATTGAATTTATATGAGATCAATTATTGGAAAGTAGAAGAGAAGTAATAGAGGATGATTTGGCACTTAGAATGAACTAACACTTTTCACTTGACACTTATTTCCACCTATTTTTGGTGTGCATAGCATGCCCCTCTTGGAAAATGTAAATTGATGACTTATTAACCCTATGATGTGTTCATTTCCTTGCAGTTTAACTTGTTTCTCCTTTTTGTTGCCTTGATATTCCATGGCATGTATTGTCACACCCTTGCACATCTTAGCATGCCTTAGCACTTGACACATCTTAGCATATTTGACATGCCTTCGAACTATATGGCAAATGTTAGCATTCCCTAGCATGCCTTGGAATTCATGCCCTCACAACTAGCCTTACATATTTTCATGACTTGGGAACCCTATCAAGGCCTTAGCTACTACAGCTCATGTGACATTGGTCTGCTTCATCCGTAAAAACTTAGTCAATTGCACGTACTACAAGTAGATTGTTCCTTGTTCACCTAAGAACTTCCTATACCTCATCTTAGGCCACTCATGTCCAAGATAAAATTTTCCCACTTAAGAAGTTACCAAGACAAGGATCACATCTAGCCATGGCCATAAAACAACTAAGAAACATAGCTTACATAGGCAATATTTCACATGTATGTCCAGTTCATATAAACGGTAGAGCATTATCTGAGAGTTTGCAAGAACCACAAGATACAAAAGACAATCGACACAAGCCGAGTGCCCCAAAAATTATACACAACAATGTAAAATATGCAATTGTGTGAAATAGTTTAAAACATGAGCATTCGGCCAAAGTGTGCCACATGTCAAATAGAAATAATAGATAAAGGAAAAATAGTGTTGTGCCCAACACAAAGTCTCCCTTTGTTTAAAACTTCTTTGTATAGCCCCTTATCACAATCATAGGCTTACCTCTTGCCACCCTCTTGCGAATCATATTATGAACTTCTTCTAACACACTTCATCCTTGGCAGTCTTGAATTCACTAAAACTCCCTAGCACACACTGTGATTTTTTCATTTCCATGCATTTTGACCTAGTTCTCCCTTGTGATGCCTCGACACTCCTTAACACTCCTAAACATGCATTGAAATTTTCCAACATGTGTTAGCATTCCTTTTCATTCCTTGGCATTCCCTATCCCTTCCTATTTATCATTCCCTCACAACTACGCTAAATTTTCAACTTGTGAACCCAATGAAGTCCTCGCTTGATTATAGGATCTTGACCAAGTTATAATTATTAATACTAGAAGATGTTGTTGAATTGTGTAGCTTGGGAGGTACTCCACAAGCCTAGTGAGATGGGTTTGTGTGAGTTTGGCCAAAAACGGCTTTGTGGGAAAATAACCCAAGCGAAGGGGATTTGGACCCGAGATGGGGTTTAAAATCTAAAATAAAATTAAAAAGAAAAAATAATATTTCCTAAGGTCTAAGTAGATAAATTTCGTAAGTTCTAGAGCATTCCTAAGAGGCCTAGCTAGGAAAAGCTATTTAAGGAGGCCTTAGTATGAAGGCAAGAACATCAAGTGATAAGGAGATCATTTGATCAAGGAGGCCAGGAGAGATGTATTCCTAAAGTAGGTCGAGTTAGAGGGCTAAGTAAGCATTGGTAAAGGAAGGTCATGATCATCCAACAAGAGTAAGATCATTATGTGAGGGTTCACAAGAATTTCACATACCTTAATGGGTTCGATATAGGAAGTAGGATGACATATTGTTGGTTCTATTATGATAGATTGAGCTCAAGAGAGGTGACTCATGATAATTTGGGCATGTTATTTTAGTGGTGTTTTTGTGTGAGGGCTGCATCAAATTTTGAAATAGTAGAGAGGGTTGAGACCCTACCTTGTGGTGGTTGTTAGGTTGCAAGGTCTGTGATAAATACCAACACAAATAGAGGAGGGTATGCACTAGAATTTAGGGTCAGAAGTAGTCACAGGTGTAATATTTACTGAGGTAACCGTAGTTTGAGGGTCATAGAGATCTAAAGTTTAGGTCGATATTTAGTCAAAGAAATTACCAAAATATATGGATCCATATGAGTTAGTCTGAGTCTCTTATGAAGGAAAGAGTTGTCTTTTTTTCTATGGGTGGATATGGTTTGTTCTAAAGAAATTGTAATAGAAGTATAATTCCCTATTTAGGGTGGTTTCCTAGCATGTTCAATCCATAAGGTATGCCATTAAGGCTGTGACAAATCTACATAAAAGAAGAAGGGTTGTGACCCTTAGAGAGAGGTTTATCTCTGCAATATATACCACAAATTTGGAAGATGATTTGCAGACGTATGTGTAGAGACAACAAATCCAAAGAAAGGTGGAACATGAGTAGAAGATGGAGTAGAAGAAATGTGCCATATGAGGAATGGATTCACATGAAGAGGAGTTGATTTGTTGGAATTTCCATAGAGTTTTGGATAGAGATATGAAGTATCCTATAAAAAGTTAGTCAATGGACTGTTAATGGATTATTTTTGACCCTAGTTTAGTCATCTACAAATTCTTAGAAGGATGATAAGATGAGTAGTTCAATTGTGTTCATATATTGGAAAATAAAGAAATTTTTACACCAGAATAGTAATTTTGAGAGGACTCAAATCACTATTAGGTGGCATATTTGAAGAGCCCTAGATGATGGCAGTGTTGTGGGCATTATATTAGTAAAATAATTTACTGTGGTTGGGGAAATTTATGGAAGTCCAAGTACAATTGGAGGGTTGTTAGGAGACTGTCAAAGAAGAGATCTAAGTCATGTACTTGTGAAGGAAAATAAGACTAGTAGAAGGGTAGGTGTATTGGGCCTAAGGACGTGAAGACTTTGAAGGACTAAAGCAGTAGTCAAGTGGGCTAGAAAACTAGCCCTAGTTCACTGCATTATAGAGGATTTCATCATTGAGAAGAAGGAAAACCTCCATATCCCTAGACTTTTTATCTTCGAGTAGCAGTACAAAAAAAGTGGGCAGACTAAAGACTTTTCACAATGGAGTTGTGTACAACTGATCGAAAACCTTAAGTGTTGAAGAGGTTAAAGGAAAAAATAGGTAGATAGAGGGAAAAAAATTTTTAGTCGAGTTTAGTAACATAAAGGAGTTGAGTTCATTGATAGATGAATATTGAGGAGTTGCATAATGGGAGGCAATAGAACTAGCCAGATGTGTTCAAGACATGTGGATTGAAATGGATATGTGTGGCCACCATCAAATAGTGGGTCAAGTTTTTTCTTGTTCAAGGTAGATTGGTTGTCAAAGGACTAACACCAAGCCCTATTTTTATTGTTTGTATTAGTGTGATTGTAAAGGGACATCATCCCTGGTACGAGAACTCTAGCCTATTCTATTATAGTTTTTAATTTAATGAAGAATGATTTGAAAAAAGTTAAAATTTTTCATGTGCACTAGTTGATTCCCTAATGTGTGTAGATTTCGTTGTGAAAATTCGATGTGTTGTGGCACTTGAGTGTGTTTGCATCAAGTATTATAAGAACAAACCAAAATTCTCATGTGTTATGGAAATTCAACATATGCCTTGTTCACCTAAGAACTACATGTAACTCATCTTAGACAACTCATGTCCAATCTCAACTAATCCCACTTAACAAGTTACTAAGACAAGGCTCATCACATCCAACTGTGGTCATAAAAAACCTAAGAAACATAGTTTACATCTTGACATGCCATAGTTTACATTCCTTGGAACTACCTAGCATACCTTGTCACTCCCTCCTTAGCACACCTATAAATCAATGACACTCCATGTCACACACTCTTATTCATTTCCATTCATTTGAAACTAGTGCTCCCTTGACTTTCCTTGGAACTCCATAACACTCCTTGAAATGCATTGGCACACCTTATAACATGGCACATATTGGCATGTTTCCCTAACCTCTAGCATACCTTGTCACTCCCTCCTTAGCACACTTGGAACTCACTAACACTTCCTGTCACAAACTATTATTTTTTCATTTCCATGCACTAATTTTACCTAGTGCTCCCTTGTGTTTCCCTGACACTCCCTAACACTTCCTAGCACATGTTGGCACACCCTGGCACCTGACACATCTTAGTCACATGCCACCCTGGCACTCTAGAATGAATTAGCGATGCTTAGCACACCTTTCTACTCTCTCCTTAGCACACCTGGAACTCATTGACACTCCCTATCACACACTCTTATTCATTCATTTCCATTAATTTTCACCTAGTACTCCCTTGTGCTTCCCTTTCACTCCCTAACACTCATTAGCACACATTGGAACACCCTGGCACTTGAAACATCTTGGTATGCTTCCCTAAGACTCCAGCATGCCTTGGAACAACATTACATAACTTGTCACCCCCTCCTTAGCACACCCAAAACTCATTGACACTTCATTTCCATGCATTTGAAACTATTTCTCCCTTGTGTTTCCCTAGCACTTGGACCTAACACTCCCTAGCATGCGTTCACACCACACCTTAGCACCCGACACATCTTGGCATGCCTTAACAGTTGCCTTGTCTTGGCATGCCTAACATGCCTTGGAATTTTTTAGCATGTGTTAGTACTTCCTGGCATTCTCTGGCACACCTTATAACTCCTATATTTCATGCCCTCATAGATAGCATTACTTTTTTTGTGACTTGGGAACCCAATCAAGTCATTGGGAAAAAAATTTTGTGCCCAACCCAAAGTCTCCCTTTATTTGAAACCGGTTTGACTAGCCCCTTATTGTAACCATAGGATTCCCTCCTACAAGTTCTATTATGACCTTCTCCTAACACATTTTTTCCTTGAACACTTGGAATTCATTTACACTCCTTGGCACACACTCTTATTTGTTCATTTGCATGCATTTTCACCTAGTTCTCCCTTGTGATTCAATAGCACTCCCTAACACTCTTCAACATGAATTGACAAGTTGTAACATGTGTTAGCATGCCTTTTCATTCCTTGTCACTCCTTGGAACACGCTAGCTATCATTCCCTCACAACTACCCTTAATGTTTTTGGGACTTGGGAACCTAACCAAGCCTTATCTCGACTACAACAACTTGGCCAAGGTATGGTTACTACAACTAGACTATGCCTTTTACCTAAGAATTTACTATAACTCATATTAGGCTACTCATCTACAATTTCAACTTAACACACTTAACAAGTTACAAGTTATCAATTCAAGGATCATGTCCAACTGTGGCCATAAAAAAATCGAGAAACATATTTTACATCTTGACATGCCATAGCACTTGGCATGTATAATAATCCCTTGGAACTATGTGGCATGTGTTAGCACCCCCTGAATTCCTTGGCATGCTTTGGCACTCCCTAGCACACCCTACAACTCCCTGACATTTTGTCGCACTCTAGCATGCCTTAGAACTTCCTAACATATAAACTTGTCTCTCACTCCTTAACACACCTAGAAATCATCGACACTCCTTACACTTAGTCTTATTCAACCTTCATTTCCATGCATTTTGAACTAGTTCCACCTTATGTTTCCATGGCACTCCCTAACACTCCCTGGTAGCATTGACACAAGCTGGCACCTGGCACATCTTGGCATGTATCCATAGAAGTCTATCATTCCTTGGCACTACCTAGCATACCTTGTCACTCCCTCCTTAACACACCTAGAACTCACTGACACTCCCTGTCACACACTCTTATTAATTCATTTCCATGCATTTGAAACTAGTCCTCCCTTGTGTTTCTGTGGCACTCCCTAACATTCCCTATCATGCAATGGCACACCCTAGAACCTAGGACATCCTGGCATGTTTCCTTGGCCTCTAGAATGTCATAAAAATCCTTAGAATATATTGTCACTTCCTCCTTAGCACACCTGGAACTCACTGACACTTCCTATCACAAAATATTATTCAGTCATTTCCATGCATTATTTTTACCTAGTGATCCCTTATATTTCCCTAGCATTTTGTAACACTTCCTAGCACGTGTTGGCACACTGTAGCACCTGGCACATCCTGGTTGCATGATTCCATGGCACTCTATCATGCCTTAGCACTACCTAACATACCATGTCACTCCCTCCTTAACACACCTAGAACTTGTCCACGATACCTGTCACACACTCTTATAATTCATTCATTTCCATGCATTTTTACCTTGTTCTCCCTTGTGTTTCCCCAACACTCAATAACACACCTTAACATGCATTATCATACCTTGGCACTTGGTACATCTTGGAATGCTTCCATAGCACTCTAGCATGCCTTGGCACTTCCTATCATGTGTTATCACTCCCTCCTTAGCACACTTGGAACTCGCTAACAATCCTTATCACATACTCTTATTCATTAATTTCCATGAAATTGAAACTAGTCTTCCATTGTGTTTCCTGGGACTCCCCAACACTCCCTATAATGCATTAGCACCACACCCTAGCACCCGGAACATATTTTCATGCCTTAGCACTTGGCATGTCTTGGCATTCCTAACATGCCTCATAAATATGTAGCATGTGTTAGCATTTCTTGGAATTACTTGGCACATGTTGGCACTCCCTAGTTGTTATGCCCTTACAGATAACCTTACTTTTTTTGCGACTTGGGAAACCAACCAAGTCATTGAAAAAATAATGTTTTCCCTAACCCAAAGTCTTACTTTGTCTGAAACTGATTTTTCCAACCCCTTATCAAAATCATAGGCTTGCCTCCTACAATTCCTATTATAAAATTCTCCTAAAACACTTTGTCATTGGAACACTTGGAATTCATTGACACTCCCTAACACATACTCTTATTCGTTCATTTCCATGAATTTTGACCTAGTTCTCCATTGTGATGCCCTGACACTCCTCAACACTCCTCGACATGCATTCACAATATCTGGCATGTGTTAGCATGCATTTTCATTCCTTAGCACACCTTGGCACTCATTAGCTATCATGCCCTCACAACTACCCTTAATTTTTTTGCAACATGGGAACCCAACAAAATCTTGCCTCGACTACAAAAACTTGACCAAGCTACAGTTACTACAACTAGACTATGCCTTGGTCACCTAAGAACTTCCTATAACTCATTTAGGATACTCATGTTGATTTTCAAATCATACAACTTAACATGTTATGAAGACAAGGCTCACATCCAACGGTGGTCGTAAAACAACTAAACAACATAGTTTACATATTGACATGCCATAACACCTGACACGCTTGACAATCCTTTGGCACTATGTGGCACGTGTTAGCATCTCTTGCATTCCTAGGCATGCTTTGGCACGTGTTATCATCCCTTGGATACCTTGGCACTGCCTAACATATAACCTTGCCACTCCCTCCTTAACACACCTATAACTCATTGACTCTCCTTGTCACACACTCTTATTCATTCACTTCCATGCATCTTTATCTAAGTTCTTCCTTGTGTTTCCTTGACACTACCTAACACTCCTAGCACATATTGGCACATCCTAACACATGGAACATATTGACATGCCACCCTACCATTCTATAATTCCTTAACACTACCCAACATACCTTATCACTCTCTCCCTACAACACCTATATCACATTGACACTCCCAATCACAAACTCTTATTCATTCATTTGCATGCATTTTTACCTAGTTATCCCTTGTGTTTCCACAACATTCCTTAACACTCCTTGGCACGTGTTGGTACAGTCTAACACCTAGGAAATATTGGCATGTAGTGCTCCCTTGTGTTTCCCTGGCACTCCCAGTTAACACTTCCTTACACGCGTTGGCACATCTTGGTTGTATGATGCCCTAGCACTCTAACATTCCTTAGTACTACCAAGAATGCCTTTTCACTCCTCCTTAACACACTTAGAACTTGCTGAAACTCCCTGTCACACACTCTTATTCATTCATTTCCATGCATTATGACATAGTGCTCCCTTCTGTTTCTCTAGCACACTCCCTAACACTCCTTGGCACACATTGGCACACCCTAGAAATTGACACATATTGGCATGATTTCCTAGAACTATATCATGCCTTGTCACTGCATAAAATACATTTTCGCTCCCTCCTTAGCACACCTATAACTTTCTAATACTCCCTATCACACACTCATATTCATTCATTTCCATGCAATTGAAACTAGTCCTCCCTTCTGTTTCCCTGGCACTCCCTAGCATGCGTTGACACCACAACCTAGCACCTAAGACATATTGGAATTACTGACATGCCTTGGAACTTTCTAGAATATGTTAGCACTTCCTAAGATTACTTTCACACCTTGGTACTCCCTATTTTTCATGCCCTCATAGATAGCCTTACTTATTTTGTGACTTGGGAACCCAAAAAAGTCATTGAAAAAATAATGTCGTGTCTAGCCCAAAGTATCCCTTTATCTAAAACTGCTTTGTCCATCCCCTTATCTCAATCGTAGGCTTGAATATTTAAATTACTACTATGAAATTATCCTAACACACCTCGTTCATGGGACGCCTAGAATTCACTAACACTCCCTGGCAACACTCTTATGAACAAGAACATTCCAGAAGTTAATTTCAAAGCAGTTCACAATAGATCACCGAGATGGAAAGGAACAAGGAAGCACTGATTTGAAAGTAAAACATACATGAAACCGCTATGAATTAGTCCATTACATATTTCATATATGAAATAACACATACAAATATAGCGAAATATCAGACAACTAATACTACCACCATGAGAAATCATGCGAATTAGTGTCATAAAAGGAGAAGATCTTATTAATGCTACTGCACTTCAAGTAAATATCTTGCAATTCATCAAAACCCAACAGTGGAATGTGGGCTATTCCTACCAATGCCTAATGCCAAAGCCCTAGCCTCACTACAACTCCCTCTACTAGCTACCAAGTGTTGAGTGTGTCTAGCTCTGAAGCACAAGTCAGTTATGTAGTCATAGCCTCAACTCAAGTGCTAAATATTCCTTTACAGTAAGGCATGAGGGCTGATTTATAGAGATGAGGTGAATGTTCACCTACCATGACCCTTGACCTCCTGTCATGACTCTTGAACTTCCTCACTGCTCTCTCATGCCTATTGACAGTTACATGCTCAAATAAATCTTAGCATAACTTCTAAGATATTGGTGAGAGATACTCACATTACGATGAGTGAGAAGAGGAGGAGGTTGAGGGTTCTTGTAAACCCTAGAATATTTGTTTCCCAACTGCTGAAATAATGTTATTGCTAGGTGTGGAGCGATAAAAAGGGTCTTTTTAACTCCTAATTACCTTCACATTAATTATCAACCCAGGGACGACTTTTTGTTTCAAGAGTGTACTCAGTCTGAGGCGGCTATTTACTCAAGAGTAATGTTTTGCAGTATAGTGCTTAAAAATACAAGAGTAAACGGATGCTTGTCTATAACTAAGTTACTTCAAAAGAATAAATCACACATTCGGAAAACTAGGCAGCTTATCAGTCAAGGGTTCGGCAGCGATAACCCATCCCTTTGGAAACTGATGGAAAGGAAATTAGAGCATAGACCACGGGTCTGGGAGCTATACAGTGAATGCCAAAGCTCACTACAGCCTTAGATCGTCTCTCACACAAATGCGAGTAAATGGAACAGCAAATAAAGAATTGAACAACAAATCTGGAATGGAATAGCAATCGTACAACTAAGTCTCGCGAGTTGCAACCAAACGTAATCTATTAATCCAAATGCACTTTTCGCAATCAAATAACAATCTCCCACTCTTAAGGCAAATCAAGCAAAGCATATGAATGGAACAGCATTAACTATTGATAAATTATAGAACAACACTAATAAATCCGAAACGCACACAACACGCTGGAATAATAATCTGATCAACCTTAATCAACAGGAATACGACTGTGCTCTCAAACATAACATCATTATTTCTGAATCCAACGATTATGAAGAACACTACCTCAAATGAATCTATGACACAAATGTTCAATATAAAAGCTCTGCAACGGAATAGTAAGAAGATTCGGTTAAGACTTAATAACATGCAATGAACTCTGAAAGGATTAATAACTTGATGCAGGGTTAATACACGATTCTACCTGTGAAGACCTCAATGATTTAATCTTAACAGAGCATGTAATATCAATTCATAAAGTAGATCAGATTATCAAATAACAACGATGAACAAACCACGCGGAAATCAAACCGTAGTGATACAAAAGCAAGTGTCCTCTGGGGCCGGGCCCTTAGCCTCCAAGGGGACACCGCTTGAAGCTAATCCAGTAACAGAGGTGGAATAATCACCAAGCTTTCATTAACGCATCGATCAAAAATACATTGAACCAGTTCTCAACGAAACTTAATAATCAAAGCTGATGTTTTACAGAAAATTACATAAAAAACGTATCTCCAATCCTCCCCCTCTCTGATCTCTGTTCTGATTTAAATAAAGAGAGATCAGAGATCAGTTACAATAAATATGAGTACAACATGATTTCTATTACAGAATTAGATTGTTTCCAACCAATTGATCAACAAGAAGAAGGCGAATTTAGCTTTGCAGCTGAGATTTGGAGGACGGCCGCAACCACAGATCTGAGAAAATCGTGCTCAAAGAACTCTGCGAATCTCTCAACAAAGGCCGAATTTGGGCAAACCGTTCTTTATAAAAGTTAATTCGGTCCGTTCTGGACAAAACCCATGTTCCGGATTTTCCAGATTCGTCTTCATTTGCTCAGAATCTCAACCGCAAAACTGTCACTCCTTATTCCAGCGCATTTCTGAGTTGGCACTTTTAATGATCAAATCTTCAATCTGGAAATTATCTTGGAGGCTAAAAATGATGAATAATGTTATAACCAACTTATTAAAACTATCATTGATAAAATAATTCATAATCATCAATTTATTAGAAATAAAGGAAGATAAACAATATTCATCCATAAGAGCATAAATCATTTATAAAATGGATTTAAATGATAAATTATAACAAATGATATAATCGAGAAGAGTAAAAATGGATGAAATAAGTGTTACAAAGTGGTTGTATTCACGGCCCAACACTAGGTACCTTTGTGTTTATTGCGAGGTTCCTAGGGTTTTGTAATGAACCACCTTTCTCGCTAGATGAAACCCTAGATGGGTCATATGTATTTATAATAAAATAATGATACTGGAACCACATTAAATTAATTGAAATAAGGATATTAAAAAAAAATCAATTTAGACCCTTATGTGGTCAATTGTTGTGCCACAACGTTGTCAGAGAGATTGGATTTATATTTCCCCTATGCCTCTTCAACCAATATTTTTCCCATGGGCTTACAGTTGAATGGGTGTTGACTACAACTTCACAACTATGTAATTTAACTAGCTATGGGGGCATGAATGAAAACCAGGAAGTATCCAACAACTTCAATATTAGTCCCTTTACAGAGTGTTCTTTGAATGCTTTCTCAAATTCCTCCACTCAACTTATCACATTTCTTCACCTAACAATGGTCTGCTAAACTGATCCTTGTGGATGGGTGTCCTAGAATCTCAGCCAATATGTGGGAGTCATTATAGTGAGCTACAACCTGTAAAGTTCCTCGAGCTCGAAAAGCTAGATCGGCACTATGGAACACAACCAAATCTACAAAAACACTATCAAAGGAAAACTACACCACCAAGGAAACTTTAGCATGTGTGGGATACCTCTTGTTGCAAAAATTACAACATGCAACCTTTCAAGTTTTTTAGGTTTGCCTCCCAAGCTGAGAGGGAGAAACAATTTATTTAGCGAAGGTAGAGATGTATCATCATCCAAGCTCTATAGCTCAGATATATTACCCAACGCAAACCTTGCATGTTCTACTGCTTCAATACATTCCAAGTATTGGCTTCTCCTTTGGCCTTGATCACAACAACTCCTTCAACATTCCTTCTTAGAGCCTCACCAAGGTTCCAACAACCATAGGAAAAATCCATACATGAGTTATGTCTCTTGATATGTTGTGTGTCACTTGCAATAGTAAGCAGTTCACTCTCATTGATGTAATCAATACTGATGGCCTCCATGCAACGTCAAAACAAAGGGAGAGTCGCACTAGTCGCACTGGTCACATTTTCTGGGGAATTCATATGTGATTCTACAGTGCGATTAGTGGACGTCGCATTGGTCACCAGGTCGGGTAGGTCACACTGACCCCTGCTTCTTGAGACTATGACTCAGAAACTGGTCACAACTGGCTAGAGGTCGCACCTCCCAAGTGTTACTTGAGGTTGCGACTCAACGATTGATCCATAGCCTTGGCCATGAATTCAATGCCATTGATGCGATTCTCAACTGTCTTAAACTATAATGTGTGAGGCATCCTTACACACCAAATTCACTTGGCAATTTGAAATTCTTGAAATAGTGACTGGATCACCTCCTTTCGTACTATCCTTGAAATGCTAATGAAATCGGTTTTGGAACTGGGTCATCCACATAGGCAAGCAGCATTTTGAAAATATGCGTTAGCTCGTCGAGGACCACCTTTAGAGATAAACTCAACTTTATCAAGACATCTAGAAGAAAGTAACTTGATAATCTTGCCAACACAGTTGCAAACAAAACCTTATAACTTGGGGTATAACCCCCCCATCGCCGGACACATGAAATCATGGCCATTACTATAGTAGAACGTGCCTCATCTGAAAGACGATTTCAAAGGGTGGAAAAAGATAACCACTGTTCGCATTTCCAGAACCCACTACGACTAATACAACATTGATTTCATTAAGCTCAAATATTTTGATTTGTATTCAGGCCCAAAAAGCTGGCGTGCGATCGTAAAGTCATTTCCTATGGCTCGCATTCTCCAATGCATTGGTCTCATCCACAACTGAAGAGGTTGTATAGTCGCACCATTCACACCCCAACTGAAGAGATTGTATGATTGCACCATTCGCATGCACAAATGAAGAGGTTGCATGGTCGCATCCACTCCAAATGCTATTCTGCATCTTTGCAACCTGGGTGGGAGTGCGACTCTCTAGAAGTTGAAGAGTCGCAGCATGGATTGGTCGCACTTCTGAGCTTGTCCCTAGAGCTTCGAGACACAACTTCGCGACCTATGCAGTGATCACAAGTGGGATATGAAATCAGTCGCACTTCTCAAGGGTAGCATGGTTCAAACAAAGCTCTAGCCTACATTGCTACAGGACTGCTCGAAGATATTTTCTCACAGTTGCAACTTATATGTTAAGAATCTCCAGCATTTGAATGAGATGGATTAGACTGTACACTGTGAGGAATGGCCAACATCCCAATCTTGGTCTTGAAATAGCAGCAAAAAGAAAAAGCTGATTCCATGTGCCATTGTATTTCGATGCTACCCATGGAATCTCTCAAACAGACTGCTTAGATGGTGCCATATAGCTCTGAATATTGGAGATTTTGAGAGATGGTTGCTACTTCTCCTACCTTGGCTTCCTCAACTAGTTGAAGATAATGAAGATCTATATAACTAAAGGCCATGTGAACCAGAGGGAAAAGCCTTATGGTTAAAGTATCATCCTAGGTTTTCAATGTGTTGTCATTTCTACAAATGAGTGGCTTATAAATAAACTTCACGTGTCTGGAATTATACATAGACTCAATATATTTTGATAATTTTTTTCCACTCCCACTACATTCGCACCCAAATCACCAAAGGAATGCATCTTGCCAAGATTTTTAACAATGAATAGTCCATCCTTGTAGATACCTCAGTGTTATGAGAATTATAAGCATCCAAATAGATTTTTGTTTCACCCAAGTGGACATTAGTGCTAACACCTATGCAATCCTTTTGGAGCCTTTCTATTTTATTTTAGAAACATACATCCACTCCCAAAAGATCATTTTCTTTAACATATACGTTGATCTGTGGCTTCGATTGCACCCTAATAATGCATTAAAATCATTAAAAGGTCCTTGTCATGGGATGTTAATAATATACATACATATGTGTCATATTCCCATGGCATCTAGCTTGTATATAAATGTTCATATCGCCCAAAAGAAAAGCACAACTTGTCCTCTCTCTCTTGTAATGATTAGAACTCATTAACTCCCTTTACCATTTGATTTTTATGCTCTACTTTGGAGTGCTCATTCGTTTGGTAGTGACCATTGAGCTTTTTACAAATAGTTATTTACATGCGACCTTTGGATGCAATTGTGATGATCCTGACATGTTCAGCCAATAAAACCAAAACTCCAAGCATGAGCCACTTTTCTTAAAGTTTTCTTTACACGTTCCATACCATGTCGGGGAACACCCTCCTTAATGCAGAAAACCAAGTCTATTTTCACATTCATTGCTTCCAAAATAGTTGCAACAACAAATGACGTTGGTACATAAATGAATGATGCATTTGCCTCTGCTTTAGTCATTTCTTCTGCAATCATATTAAAATATTGGAATACCCAAGTGTTTTGTTTCTCATAGTCTCGCATGTTCACCCTTACCTAATGCTTTCTTAGTGTCCAACATCTTAGTGCTTTCCAAATTTTCATTTGAGGCCTATTTGGGAAAATCTCCTTTCATTTTTTGGGGCAATGCTTTCAGTGAAAATCTGCGTTGGTTTATCCATGTGCACACACGCCAACCTCATGAGAAGAAGTAACCAAATACACATATGGTTGAGAGCCCTCTTGTATATAGACCACCGTGTCTTTATTCCTTTTGAATTGGTGCCCCACCCCTTAGTGGTTTAATAAAATACCTACAATGCCACATTACAAGAAGGCACAAGCCATACCATAAAACAATATGAATACTAATATGAATAGTAAATCCCTTTATGGATCTAGGGTATCACTATCCAAAGTTGTTTCACATTCGAAATATAAAGATGTGGTTATCAACTAAATAACAGAATTTCGGGCATGCATTAAGTAAGGACTTCAGCGAGCATGATAAGGTTATCCTCAACTTAAGTATATCTTGCGATGATTACACTAGAGACTTTCTAGGTGGTTTTGTAAACAACTATGACTTGAATGTTCAAACATTCCTTATAATATTAACATAGGAAGAAAAATGCCAAGCTTTGGATGCTTACTCTCTCACACATAAAAAACCTTATTTTTGGAAAATAATGCCTATGCTCATGGATATGATGGATATGATTCCTTAAAACTTGGTGGAGAGAAAGTTGAGTAATACACACCAAAGTGAAATTCAAGAGAAAATTGTTTTAACCTTTGATTCATGGCTATGATAACGTAGGATTTTATAACATATGGACAAGACCATGATAATCCAAACCATAAATTAATGGAGAGCATAAGGGCACATGTGCAATATGACCAATGGGAAAACACTCTTGCAAATGCAGGTTGATGACAAGATAACTCCCGACAACAACTACCTACACAAACCCTAATTAAATGAGAGGTAATGAGGAATAATAATATATGAGGTACCTTGTAAACCCTGATGCATATGAGTAATCCGATTTTGAGATAAGATGAGAAGGTGAATATTATAAGCACCCTAGAGAGTAATTATTAATTCATGGCAAGGTTGGAACTTTAATCACCAAAGCCTAAGGTTTCAAGGATGTCAGGGAAAATATATAATTCTCTCAAACCCTAATGCACATGTTGAGGCATAGGACCAATCAAGGGCCTAGGGTGACAGTTATGCAATAAATACCCCCATGGTGTCGTGCGATGTCCATGAGACTGTGCCCTTAGAGGCGTACGTTAAAAATAGAAAGGGGGTCACTTTCTTGCAAAATTAGGGTTTCTCCCAAACCCTAGTACAGTCAACATAAGGGGAGCCAGAAATGAAATCTTGATTGTCCACATGTAGTGCTTCTGTTGGTTGCGATACATACTAGGGAAATATAAGTTTTGAAGTCATAGGAGTCTCTTGGCACATCATCGAAGCGACACACCTTTGAAACCCTAATGTAGTCATAAGGTCAACATCTGAGGCAACACATGATGTGTGGGGGCAACATGTAAAGTGTGAATGGAGACAAAATCAGAGTTTAAAAGAAAAGGGGAGAGTCACATCAAAACACTAATGGGTTGAGCAAGCAAAACCCAAAATATGAATATGCCAAAAATTTTGGGTGGTGTTGTAGTAGCTACAACACTCTCATAATGCTAAATCTAGGCAATTAGCTTTATTATGATAGGTGGAAGCTTAGTCCAACAAAAATAATAACTATCAAACCTTAAGAGAGGACATTTTATCATACATTTTTATGTCTATATTAAAATAAGAAAAAACCACAAATTGAATTTTGAGTATTTTAATTTAAATATGACCACATAAATAACTATAACTACTAATTAATTATGTTTATAAGTTTTATATATTAAATAATTTATATGCATCTTAATTTCTTATTTATTTATATTGAAATCTTAATTTAATACTATATATAATTTTATTTTATTTTAAATATTATTATTGACATTTAATTTTTATCTTTTATTTTTAAATTAATTCCAATTCCCGCCTCCAAAAAAATTCCGCCTTGGGTGAGCAACAATTAAATGAAGTTCATGAGAAAAAAATAGTTGATAAGGAAGGTTAAACTGTAGTTGAACCGAACGATTCCATTTTTAAATTTTTGATAATGTTTTATTCTCGCCTGCAAATAAAATCAACGCACCATTCAGGAGCAGAAGCAAGTGGAACCCTGTGGTGAGCATTCTGCTAGATTTCGAAGAGGGATGCTCTATTCCTTTGTATCGTTTGAGGTAGCTGGTTGAAACCATCGTTGTAGAGATGCACACTGGATTGGCCTATGAGGGGAAGTAAGCTCAAGATTTTTCTCACCTTCATCCAGAACCTGCCCATCGGGTATTTATAAAAGGAACCTTCAGAAATGCAATTTTCTGATTTTGTTTAGCTCATCAAAACCCCATATTTTAATGCCTTGCAAGTGAATCTATTGAGCTTGTTTGATTTTGATGTCTTGAATCTGAGTTGCATCTTGCGTTTGTAGTAGTCTCTGACCTATCTTAGAATTTTTTTTTTCTTCACCCCATATTTGATGTTTCTGATTCCTGTCAACTTATTGATGGAGATATTTAAACTCCTAAGGCCTTTGGGCAACCCAAGATGTGAAGGAAATATACCGCTTAGAATATTGTTTGAAAATTCAATGACACCCTCAAATAAATAAATAAGTTAAAGTTGGAAGCATTAGCAGACAGTGCATCAAAGCGTGCTGCCACGAAGCTATGGATTGATTAACCGTGAAATTCCAAAATCATTGATGTACGCCTCAAACTATTCATAAAAAAAAATATTTTTGGGCTCAATATACCAGTGCCTCTGCAACGCCCATAGCAATTCTGAGCATTGTCTCCCAGTCGAGTTGAGTAGAGTCCCTATGTAAATGCATGTCTAAACTACCATTGGGCATGAATTGGAGTATAAGGATTTTGACATCCTAATTGGAAATTACACCCATAACTTTCACAAGGTTCCGATACCTGATTTTACCTAGTGCGTTGCACTCTACCACAAAATAACTTTGGGCCTCTGCTTTTAACTCAAATTTGAGCTTCTTGATTTCCAATGTCATCCCATTAACAAGATACCCTTTGTACATGGTGCTTGAGGCACCACTTTCGATGAAATTTCTCTCGCTGTATCCTTTTGTGATCTTATATATATATTTCTCGCTCACCTTCAAGAGAGAATCTTGAAAGTAACACATCTCTAAATTTACAGAATCAGAAGGTGTAGAACGCTGGATCCAACAAATGGCATTGGGCATGGTGTTGAAGAAAAACACTTGGAAGATGCCATTCGAAGTTTCCATTAAAATTTTTTGCATAAAGGAGGTTCAGTTAACTCCACTCTCTCTCACATTGGTGTTCCCTCCGACATCACTTTTCACATTGGAAATTGAGACAAAGATATATCCTCAAAATAATACATCCTTGGAGGTAAATTGTGTTTTTAACAGTGGAATATTTATAGTTCATTTATTCTTTTACCACATATCTGAGCTCTTTTTCAAATGCAACAGGCTTTAATTTTGCTGAAAACATGGGTCAAAGACTTCTCTATCAATGATTCTGAGGAAATATATAGATTTGATAGTTTCAGTGCTACTATTGCAGATGTTGTGATGAAGCTACATGTCGATGCTTTTGTTCTCCACATCTGTTCCTGAGGTATAGTGCTCCAAATATTTGATCCTTTCAAAAAAAATGATGATTTATGCTTCGTATACAAGTCTGAGTAGCTGTAGCTTGAGACTGCAATCAGAAATTTTGTCTTCTGAAAATTTAAGTTCTGAAGATGACAACATAGGTCTGTAATATAGGTCCTGAAAATTTCTTGCATGATTTTACAAATTCAGGTCTGAGACTCGAAAGAACTGATATCTGTTGTAATCCAAATTTAAGGTATCAAACATAATTTGTTTCTCCCCAAATATATCCTTCTTGGCCTCCTTTATCATGTCACATTATTACCTCTAAAATTCTTGACCGAAATAAGTGAGTAAAAGTGATATTTAGCTCTTCTATTTATATGAATTTGACTTGAAATGAAGGGACACGTCTTTTTGGAGTGAGGCCAAAATGTGTATGAGAGTGTAGGTCTGCTAGAAATTGAATATATATTTTTCAACTTAAAAATTCAATTTCTCATAAAAAACAGGGAGTTTGGGGGAAAATAAGGGCTCGTTAGAAAGAGGAAAAATTTCTCTTCAAGATGGTCTAGGACTTATTGTGATAGGCTGCATCTAAGGTAGCAAATTTTATTTTTCTTCGTGACTGATCTAGGAATTTTTAGTGCAGAAGGTGATTTGTATAGCAAGAGGTTATAATGTCATTATGTGAGTCATCAATGTTATCCATGGCATCATCATAGTGTAGCATCGATGTCATCATATAGCTACCAACCAAGTCATGAAGAGCCATTAAGTATGACATCATCAAGTGTGGTAATTTATGTATAGTCCTCCATATGTCATCAGGGGATCATCATTGGCACTTAAGGTCTGGATCACTATGAACATATATCAAGGCATGTGATTGGTACTTGGCATCATCATGGTTAGTTCAAGTACTTTCGTTACTAGGACATTATGGTCAAAGGATATTTAGGACAACACTTCTTCATTAGTGGCTTGACATCTTCATAAATGGTCTCCTAGTTAACCAAGAGTCATGGCATCATCATCTGGAACAAGGAATCTCAAGAAAATTGACATCTCATTGAATTCCACATTGACATCAATGACAACCTTGATTAACAAAACCCCAAATATTAAAATAGTTATCCATATCCACTTCCTCTTCAACCGGGCTTTGAATTGAGCCTACCTCCTATTACTACTTATTTTTTTCAAATCCTTTGTTTTGGGGAATTTTTGCGGAGACGACGAGGTTGTTTTCTCCCAATGATCTTAAGGTCTGCAACATTCATGAATTCTTGCACGTCCATCACTCTTTTAAGATTGCATAATCTCAAGTGTTATGTACAAAGGTGAACCACATAATGTTTCTACTATCCTTTGGGGTTGCAAGGTCCTTTATTCTGCAATTTTCAGTACCACATTCTTGTCATTTGTTGAAATGCGAATTCTATGGTTTTGAGTCCCTATGTATAAGATTTTTTTTTCACATAGAACTTTTACTCCAACAACAAGTTGGATCATTATTTTTCTCGCAACAACTTTTGAAACCCTTCCATAGTGTTGAATATATGCAACTAAATCACCACTAGAGATGAACTTTGTTACTATGCACAAATTTGGTGGCCTGGTGCAAGCACCAATAAACTAGACTATATTTTATGCCATACTTTCCTTGAATTGAATACCTCTTATATTGTTGAAAAATGTGTTTTAGTACACAATGGATTTGTCGTGACTAAACATGTTGTTGTGGTTAAGATCATGAAAGCTGCTTTGAAAAATTAACACTCATTTCAAGCCCTGCTGCTGTAGCCATTGCCTTGTACATATTTGGTTGGATTCCCATCATAGAAGAATCAAATCTATCCTAGATATGCATCCAAGGATCCATGCCTAGCCTTTTAAATTTCAAGCCCTAAATATGTTGCTCTTTAAGAACAAGACAAACAATGTCAAAATTCCTCTCATGTGAAGCAATAATTGATGGCTGAAAAACCTTTGAGTGAGTTTCCTCATTGCCCTCTTCAATTGTATTAATAAACTCGCCATCCTATTTTAAAACAATTTGGGAAAATTTGTGAACCTCTTCTGGAACTCTAGCTTAAAATAGGTGTTTGCCTTTCTTTAGGCACACCAACAATTATCTTATCAATATCCATATCTAGAAAATAGTTGACTTCATGAAAGTACAAGAACTTTAGCACCCATTAAACGACTTGAGATAGCTGAGGTATTCTCTATATGGTCCCAAAGCCTTCCAAGAGTGGCCACTAATATCCAAGAACTCATCAAAACTATCCATTATAGAGGGATTTCAAGGACGATTGACATGGTTTCTTTTCATATATGTTTCATGAAAATTGGAAAAGGGTAAAACCTACAGATTATTTTTCGTAAAGAGTTTTGTCATGCTTTTTTGTTTAGATGACATTGCAAAAATGATGTGTCGTGGCTCCAACCAAGTAGACAATGTTGTTTTTCTGCACTCAGAAGAAGTTGTGGGAAGATATGACACCAAAAGAATATTCAAAAGGAGAGGATTATGAAAATGGTAGGTAATTTAATGTAGATCAAACATATATTAAGTAAAGAAAACACAGAGAAAATTACTCCTAAGCCAAGCACAACATAGATAGAACAATTTGAACAAATCCCCATGGAGACTAACACATTCACCACGATTACAATCAAGAAGAGAAAAACATCAATGCACCTAATAATGACAATACTTACCCAAATATAAATCAATATGATACATTTCAAGATCTTGTGAATCACAATGACAAAATTTTCAATTGTATGTTTCTTACATGCCTACATTCTAGCCACAGAGTGCACTATTACAACTTTGGAAAATAGCCAAAGGGTAATCAGGCAAGGATAGTAGAATGTTAATGAAAGAACACTTTTAGATAATTTTCTGCTCACATGTTTAGTAAAATATCTCTTAGGCAACCTAGATGCCTCTTCTACTAATCTAAATCTAAAAGAAAATTTTTCAATCATAGATTAATCTCAAAGGCGTTGGAGAGAAGGATTGTTAATACAGGGGAGCTGAGTAGTGTTACAATTACCAATAAGACCAAGGAATTGAAGTGAAGGATTTTGATGGTTTCTCTCAAGATCTCCAATGTAGTTAGAGAGTTGAAGCGTTGTTGTGTTTGAGCTCTCAAAAAATCGATAGGAAAAAATATGATGGCCCCTTGTTCCATCTTCTCCAATGCCATTTTTCATCCCTGATTTATATTTCCAATTAATAAATTGATTAATGTAAGGCATTGGGCTCAATGTTCTCATCAATGAGAGGCATTGTTCAAAACTTCTTGAAGATGTTTCTGCAGTAAACACTGTTGGGTTTTTTTTTTAGGTATTGGAATATAGACCCAGTTGAGATCTTATGCAGATATGGATTGGGGATGCTATTGTTAATACATATTGATGGTCTCCTGTGTGCTATATATACATTTGTGATCATGGAATAACATATCCAAAATGAATTGGGACCTGAAACATCTGTAATTTTATTTGGAGAACAATCCAAACTGTAGCATTGAGTATCCTTCAAGCCCTTCAAGGTATTCCTATTTTAGACATAACAATGCCCATTCAAGTGCCTAGTTTACACCATTTGGGCACAATTGATTTAGGATCCTTATGAATTGGCAGCATATCTGATGGGTAGGTATACATGTCCTTGCTGCTCAAAAAATGGACCAAAACGTGTTAGGCTATATAATAACCCTTTGATTTAATAAAATAGAGAGAAATTGTTAACCCCTTTCAAAAAAAATTTCCTGCAAATTACTAATTCAAATTTTTACAAGTGGGTTTTTAATAATTCACAAATAATCAGAGCTTGATGCTCTCATACTTTGTTTTTAAAAAAAATCTTGCCTCCGAAAACATGTTCCAGAAGGTTCCTACAATATGGTCTATGTAATATAGACAAACTCATTATTTATCCTCCAATATGCCCTTATTGACTACTTTTATTGTCACTAAGAGTTTAGAACCATCTCAAAAATAAATAACACTAGGAAGCTTGTCTAAATAGATGTTTATGATCTATATAGTACATACAATGAATGATTCGTGCACCAATTATAGAAACACCAAATTTTAAAATGTAAATCTACCTTCAAGATAGCCTGCAACTCCAATGTTGCTACAAGGGAGGTAGAAATACTCAAAGGATTTGGTTGGAGTCTAGACCAAAAACTCAAAATATAGGTATCTACTGGAGATGTGACATCTATTGCTACAAATCCCTATGAAGGGACAAAGCTCTTGTTCTACATTCAACATTTTGTTGTGAGGGATCCAACTCTTCGTCTTCAAGAACCACATGATCATTGTCTACATAATAGCTTCTATAGTTTCTAACATAAAATTATGGAATTTTTTATTCTTTCACAAAAATATTTACAACTTACACAACACTAACTTCTAATATTCACCATCCAACTTTTACATGGTTCTCTCTTGAAATAGGAAGCATTATTTTCTAGGAGAATGATCTCTTTGATACCAAATTAATCTGTTGTAATGGAATTGGGTAGAGATGCACTTGTTAGCTCATAATAAACTAGGCATTTAGATCCCAATTGTGGAGCATACATTTTCAAAGGAAGAAGCATGGGGTTGTCATTTAACTAAACAAGGCATAGAAAGGGAAATCTACCAAATAATTTTATTTATTTTGTCATTATAAATAATCTGTAAAACACAACATACATTAAGAGATATAGGGACAGAGTCGTGAAAGTGGAGAAAACCTATTTGAGGGAATAGAAAAATCTAGGTCTATTATTGTAGAGAAGTTTCAGCATAGCTAAGAGAATACAAAGACACATCCTCAATTGAAAGTTATCTATTCATCTAAATCTATAATCAAAGCCTTCCTTTGTGGGAGCTCACATTTCCAATGGAATGAAAACCATAAATAGTCCAACTACATTGTACCGTATGGTTGCTAAAATTTTGTTATTTTAGTCTCTGGGAATAATTTCAAACAATTGGAGTACATCCCATTCTAACACTTGTTTTGAGTTCAAAAACTCCAATAGTTAACGCAATTGAGCAACACTATGTATAATTTCCTTGAAAATTATGCAACTATAATGATGAACAATCTAATAACATAGAGATAAATAACTAGTCACACACAATAACACAATATTTTTCTAGGGATACTTGATGATATGAGATAAGATAACTTTATTTATGTCCAATTAATGACCACAAAAAATAGGTCAATGGGACTCAAAACTAGATCAAGTTTAAATGGTAAATACATTGTGTGAGTGAAAACATAGCTTGTAGTGTTACTCTATCAACCATAGAAAAAGAGGACAATTTCAAAATCAAAATCAGGGTGATTAGATAGGATGTCAAGCCTCAAGGCACATGGAACTAGAAGATTTAGATAGAATGTAGGGAAGAGAAGGTTACTCCTTAACCATGTCATCAATCATTGTGAAAGGCTGATGCATGGTTTGATAATGTTGTCTGGAGAGTACCAAGTATTAAGGAGGATTTTCTATGTAATCTTGGGAGTATTCATAGATCAAGGAAGTCCATTCTTGGCAGCCAAGGTCTAGAAAAGAATCTTCAAATGGAATATTTGTTGCATAATTGAACTGTTAAATTTCCTTAAACCCAACAAACATTTTTTTTGTTGTTGTAGAAAAAAAGTGTAATTTTTATTAAGAAGTTAAAAATCACATTTTGTAGACACAAAGTGTGTATGCATATAACATCAAAAAACTAGTCTATCTGTAGAGCACAATAAGCAAGTTTATGGTCCTATATTGTTAGAGAACCATTGTGCATATAAGAAAAAACCTGCTGAGGGACAAAGAGTCTGAATACATATATATATACAGTAGCATATAAGTTTTTAAACAACAAATAAAAATTAGTGTCAGAGAAATAAACATAATTGTGTAAAGTGCTGTCTCTAATGGACTCTCAGTCAGCTGAACATGAGGATCCTAGAATGGCCACTGAGAATAAGTGTGACTGGAACCTTCACATTCCTCTCTAATCTGCGACAGTCCATGATTTAAATATAGTGCTTCTTTGGAGAGTTTATAGACATCCTGGTTGTGTTCCCAGTAAACTTTAAAGATGATGGCATGCAAAATAAGTAAATGAGTTTTTTAGTTGAAGTGTTTCTTCCAAAAAGGGAGAAAGATTTATATTGTAGCATGATTGTATACAATTCATCCAATTAACCACGAGTATGTAATGATCAAAAAATTCAATTTGAGAGACCCCATGATCAATAGCAAATATTATAAGGTTTCTGCAAGTTTGAAGTTTAGTTTGATTGTTTGTGTCGGGCCCAAGACCCATGGAGACATGATGGGATTGGGAATCGCTGATCTTTTTCCCTAAATTAGTTGATGCCCCATCAAAAATGGCCCATGGGAGAAAATAATATGTGTGTATAGTTTTAATAACCCAAACTCTGAAAACATATTTATTGTTTCAGGGAAATTATGAAATAGAGATCTCCAAATAGGTTGAAGCATATTATAACTAGTCTAGGCACATTTTCCATTGGTAGTTTCAACTACAACATTTTAGGCCTATTTCTTCCAACATATAGACACTTGTAAGAACAATTACTTGTCCCAAAGAATATTATGTTATGGACATATTTGAAACCCTCTAAAATAGATATGAAGGATCATTTCCAACACATAGTTGTAACATCAACACATAAATTCAATGATAGGTTTCAAATATATTTTCAATTACGGGGGTTATAAGCAAAGGGATAACTCAATTTTTTTTTGAAATCTCAGATCTAGAGCTAAAATATGATGATCGTACCTACTTATTATGCTAACAATTTTAGGTCAGTGCAAAAGGAAGCTTAGATTTCATTCAAGCTAATATTGAAAACTCATTTTGAATTTTCCTATTTTGTGTACCCAAATTTTGTGCATACTATACTATGGTAAGCGATTTTGAAAATGAAAGTCAGTTTAGAGGCTATTAATAACGCATCATATCTACTTTTGAGACAAAATTCATAAATAGGTTCAGGTGACATGTGCTCAAATGATTAGTCCTACTACTTCCTCTATGATTAAATTTCATATGGTGTAGATGCCATGTTTTGAAGATATCTTATTGGCATCTCATAGCCCTCAAATTATAGTTGATGATACATTTCAGAAAAATAAAGTGTTAGTTCAATTATACGAGAAACAGGGTGCTCATTATTATCCTTTTGCAAGGGACCCAATCATCCAAGAAGAAAAATGATCTCAGTATATTCACGAAAATTTAGAAATAATTTTGAGTAAGGACTTCAGAAAAAAAAATACTAACTCTATTTTGAAGTGGAGGTATGGTTTTTCAAATCTGTAGTGATCCATGGATTTAGCATACATTATACTTAGGAAAGGAACACATAATTCAATATCTTTAATCTCAGATCTATTGTACACCACCTCAAGCAGTGAGAAGATATGACACCCGCATAATATTCAAAAGGCGATGAATATGAACATGGTAGGGGCTTTAATGTAGATCAAACATATATTAAGTTAAGAAAACAAAGAGAAAATTAATATTAAGCCAAGCACAACATAGATAACACAGTTTGAACAAATCCCCATGGAGACTAACACATTCACCATGATTACAATCCACAAGAGAAAAAAATCAATGCATCTAATAATGGCAATATATACCAAAACATAAATCAATATGGTACATTTCTAGATCTTGTGAATCACGGTGAAAAAATTTGCAACTATAAGTTTCTTACCTGCCTAAATTCTAGCCTTAGAGTTCACTATTACAGCTTTGGAAAATAGCCAAAGGGTAATCAAGAAAGGAGAGTATAATTTCAATGAAATAAAACTTTTAGATAATTTCCTGCACACATGTTTAGTAAAATATCTCTTAGGAAGCCTAGATGCCTCTTCTACTAATATAAACCTAAAAGACACATTTTAAACCATATATTGATCTCAAAGGATTTGGAGAGAAGGATTGTTGATATAGGGAAGCTGTGTAGTGCTACAATTACCAATAAGACTGGGGAATTGAATTGAAGAGTTTTGATGGTTCCTCTCAAGATCTCTGATGCAACTAGAGAGTTGAAGTGTTTTTGTGTTTGAGCTCTCAAAAACCTCTAGGGAAATAGATGATGGTCCTATGGTCCATTATCTCCAATTTTATTTTTCATCCATGATCCATTTTCCAATGAATAAATTGATCAATGTAAGGCACTGGGCTGAATGGTCTCATCAATGAGAGGCATTGTTGAAAAATTATTCAAGATGTTTCTGTACTAAATGTTGTTGGGTTTTGTTTTTAGCTATCAAAATATAGACCCATTTGAGATATTACGCAGATATGGATTGGGGATGCTATTGTTAATACATATTTATGGTCTACCATGTGTTAGATATACATTTTCAATCATGGAATAACAAATCCAAAATGAATTGGGACCTAAAACATCTGTACCTTTAATTGGAGAACACTCACAATAATAGTATTGAATTTCCTTCAAGCCCTTCATGGTATTCCTATTTTAGACCTAACAATGCTCATTCAAGTGCTTAGTTAAGATTAGTTGGGCACAATTGATTTAGGATCCTTATGACTTGTTGGCATATTTGATGGGCAAGTATACATGTCCCTGTTGCTCAAAAATGGATCAAAACTTGTTAGGCTATATCATAACCTTTGGATTTAATAAAATATAGAGAAATTTTTAACCCCTTTCATTTTTTTTCCCTTCCAATCACTGATTCAAAATTTTATGGATGGGTTTTTAATTATTCGAAAATAATCATATCTTGATGATCTCATACTTTGTTTTTCCAAAAAATCATGCCTTGCTGAACATTTTCTAGAAGGTTCCTACAAGATGGTCCATGTAATATGGAAAAACTCATTATTTATCCTTTGACATGCCCTTGTTGACTATTTTTATTGTCATTAAGCATTTAGAACCATCTAAAAAATAAATAACACTAGGAAGCTTGTCTAAATAGATATTTATGATCTATATAGTATATACTTTGAATGATGCGTGCATCAGTTATAGAAACACCAAATTTTGACATGTAAATCTACCTTCAAGATAGCCTGCAACTCCAATGTTGCTAGAGCTTTCAAGAGCTACATGTTTTCTTTAGCAACCTGAAGTCTCTCTCTCTCTCTCTCTCGCTCTCTCCCAGTATCTATATATAATAGGCATCCAACAAGGGAGTTAGTAATACTCAAAGGATCTGGTTGGATTCTAGACCAACAACTCAAAATATTGGAGAAGACAAGTGAAGCAAGACTAAACAGAAAATTATATTTGTCATCTTCTTCTTCTCCAGCACAATGAGAAAGGCACCATCCCATGGATGCAAATATTCAAAGATTAAAATGAGTCAAGGGTTATTTTTCAACTCCACCTTTAAAATTCATCAATTGCATGTTCTATGTATTTTCTAGTTCAAAATTATGAAGTCTATTCACTGGGTTTTCCTTCAAAATAGGTTGTTAAATATTGCAAAATATGAATGTTTGGACATGGAAGTTAGTGATGGAGTGTGTTGTTGAAAAAAAAAAATTTACATCGTCGTTGGTCATTTTTTTTTGTGATTTAGTATCAACTCTTTTGCTTCATTAGAATTAAGTCCATTTTGTACTGGCAGATAATTGAACACATTGTTTTTTTCCAATGTTTTGCATTCTTAAAGTGAGCTAATAACTGTGTTATTGTTTGGTGTTCATTTCTGAAAAGAGATACTCTTACTGTGATAAGTTTCAAAAAAAATTATTTGTTGGTTGTTGTCATGTTTTGAGTGCGGACTTGTGAAATTCCAAATCGCATGTTGCTTTATGTGAAGGGGATATATATATATATATATATATATATATATATATATATATATATATATATATATATATATCTGTGAAGTTTCTAAATTCTTGTTACATTTACAAAATTTTAGATATCATTCCTTCTATCTAAAATTTATAATTTATAATTTGAATATTTACGTGATAAAAAAGGAAAGACAAAGGCCCCAATTATAAAAAAGTCACCCGACATAAACAACAGTAGAATTTTTCTTTCATTATCTATATATATATATATATATATATATATATATATATATATATATATATATATATCCCTGTGATTCTCTGGAGATTTGTGTTACATTTACACAAAATTTTAGATATCATTCATATATCTAAAATTTATAATTTATAATTTGAATATTTACATGATAAAAGAAAGACAAAGGCCCTGATTACAAAAATTCACCCAACAACAACAACATTGAGATTTTTCTTTCATTCAACTTGTAATATATTGCATTTGTTTTCATCAATGCTCTTCTTCCATATGTTATCCATTTATGACATTTCCTTTGCAATATTTGGGGCATTTGCACGCCATAGGTCATTTGTAGGCTATAAATTTATTTAAAGTTTCAATTCTAATTGAGTATTAAACTTATCATATTGAGTCTATTATACATAACTATTTTTTCCTCCACCCATTTTTCATAACTTCCATAACCATTAGGTAGGGACGTGCAACTTTGATGATGTTTTGCTTGTTTGGTAAAATATTGTCAAGACTTTAATTTACTAAATTCTATATAACTTACAATCTATAAAGTTTCAACATATAATTTTTAAAAGTATAATTCTTTAAAGGGTGCTAGCTTAATGGAAGAGCACCTAATTTACAAGCAGGAGTGAGGGTCACTATTTTTCATTATAGTAATTATTCGTGATGGACCTTGATGTCACCAATGAGCTTATGATGATATTTTTTGACCCTCACCATATATGAAATGGTGACAATCAATGAACGTCGCCATATAAATGCACTAATAGTGATGGCCATGAAAGGTCCATCATAAAAAATAGTTGTTGTTCATATGAAATAGTGACGGTCACTATCCGTCATTATAATCAATATTCATGATTTTTGTAGCATAATTTGACTGAGATAAAAGCCAAGAGAGCTTCTGAGTAATTCAAGGTTGTTGAGAAACAGTTATTAAAATTCAAAAAGCGCTGCAACATGTTCAAGAAGATGACCACAAACTCAACGAGAAGTAATCATCATATGTTGCAGGGCATAATTCTCAGATAAGGGAGCTCTATAATAAGCACGCCATCCTCTCCAAGATTTTTGTTGCATCCATTCCAGGAGACTGGTCCATTGGGTTTAACGATGAAGAAAACACCTTATTCATGGAATTTATTCAAATTCATCTTTCTAAAGGGCACTCAGCAACTTCCTTAGATATAAATAATTATAGCTTGGAGGTGGTGAGAAATAAGGAATCAAAGTATGCACCAAGAATGGCTATTGCTGACAAGTACAAAACCTCAAATTTCCTGAGCCTTGGTTTTGATAATTGATTATCAGGAGTGTATTTTACAATATGAAGAAGACTTGAGGGATATCATGAGAAAATTTTACAATGTGAACATCAGTTAAACTTGCTAAGGAAGGAAGGAATCATGAGTGGGTATTGCTCGTATTTTTTATTCTAGTGGTGAAGAATTTCAAGATCAAAATGAAGATAGTTGTTATAGGTGCAACACATGAGAAAAATCTCAGTTATTTCTGGAGTCCAATCAATTAACAAATAGTTATCTTCGACCTTTCTTGATTATTCTAGACAGAATATCTATGAGTAATCATACATGATATGTGGGAGATCATATTTTCACATGCATTTAAAATTTAAAAGAGTTGAGAAAGTATGCTGATGTGAATGAGAAGATGAAGTTCAGAAAATGCAGACATTCCCAACACAAGAATCTCGGTCTCAATTGCAGGCGAATGGAGAACAATTTCAAAAATTCGCGACATGAGTTTTTTGCAGAGTGACCCCAATTGACTTTATTGCGAGAATTGTCCAAAAATTGAAATCTGTTTAAGAGATTTAACCAATATTCAAAGGCCAATTTTTCCAGAAACGTCCTACAAAATTGGGTTTAATTCATTGAAATTCGATTTGCATGATTATCAAGTTTCTTCATCAGTTTTCTCTTGTCATAGGATGTTGAATCAATTTTTCAGGGAGAATATTATACTTAAACTGAAGGGGCTTTATCCTTTTGAATGTGCAAAAAACAAAGGAAGCCTTTCAAAATCCTGAATTTTAGACATAAACATCAAAATTAATATCTAGATGTTGTGTCATCGTACTCAAGGAAGAGGATGAAGGTGTGGAAAATTGCAGTGCATCAAATCTGTCTTCCCTAAGAATGCAGAGACATAGCTGGAAGGGAAATTGTTGCATCAAGGGTTTTCAGAAGCACAAAAGGAAGGAAATATATCACAACGGGTGGTCCCGCAAAGAATTTTTTCTAAAACTTCTCATCAAAAAATCAACGGCTGATATTCATTACGGCACCACCCTTATAATTTCCATAAATCGCCAGAGGTGGTCCTGTAGGTGGTTTTTGGTTTTAAGAAACCACTAATTTTTATATCCTAAATGAAATACAAAGTACAGGACCCAAATCTATGTATTATCCACCTCAGCATTAGTACCATATGAAGAATGTAAAACTTTGAAGACTTTTGTTTAATTTCTCTTATGAATTAAAAGAGAAAGGCACCCGTGAGTGTGTTTAACCATATTTGTAAAGGGTTGGGGTTCATAAAATCTAGTTTATTTTGAATAGAGAAATAATTTTGTAACTTTTAGAATATTAGAAACTCAGTTATTCAACTAATTTTGTTTTAACAGTTAATAAGTTAGGTTGAGAAGGAATAATAAAAGGGGAGAAAAAATCTCATTATAGGTTTCGAGTTTTGGACCTCTGGAGGACTGCAATTTTGTACTAAATTTTCTGAAAATTAATGGAAGGGGATCAAGTTTCTTGCACCTATTGATGTTGATGCATTTTTCTAGTTTTATCATGTGTTTATTCTTCTGTGAATGAATTGAAGTAATGTAGTTGCGGGTCTCTTTTTACAATTTTTAAGTAAGATTTAAATGTCCTTAATGTGCATTCCTTCATTCCAACTATTTTCTCTCTATAAAGTTCTTTTCAAGATTTAAAGTGATACATTCTTCTATACAGCATATCATTTTAAGTTTCCATTCCATTTTATTTCTTCCATTTCAAGTAATATCAGCTAATTTTGGCATTGCGAAATCTTTCATTATATCAGATCATTGAGGGTTATAAATATTAATTTCCAAAGGTACTTAATGAAGACCATATGATATATTAATATTGTGACATACATTTATAAATGTCTCGAGCACTGATTCCTTATCATAGCCAAGGGATTGTTTCTTGAGGTAAAACATTTTTTGGCACCGTTGTCGAGGAACGAAGATGCAAAATTCAATTCCCTGGGTTTTCTTTCTATATCCTCTGGTTGTTCAGTAAGGAGGAAATATTCAGTTGTGTTTATTCCTTTTCAAAATTTTGGCTTTCAAAAAAGCCTCACACGAGGTCAGATACCTCGTAGTAGAAAGTACCTAATATTTCAGTTCCGAAAACATTAGTTTCTTAAATGACTCAAAAACCAAAAACCCTTTTGACACTTGATTGTACATTGTCTGCTCCTGGTAGTAGGTCTCATAATCCCTTATTCTTGATGGTGAAAAATATTTAGATATAATGTTTGGTTTTTATTTATTCACCTGGTGACTCCACTGATGAAGGTTTCATTAGATGAGGAATTTTGCGGCCAAGAAAATGAGAAAGCACCATGGAAAACATAGATATCAGAGTTTGAGTTTTTAAAGAGAAGTTCTACTTTTTACTATTAGTTTAGTGGTATATTTTTCCTCACATATCAAAAATATTTTTTTTTTCTTTATATTCTCAGAATATTATAAGGCCCAAAAAATACATTCTTTAATGGGAAAATATGATTTGTCTTCTTCTTGTATCATATATCTTGAGACAAATTTATCTCCTAAATATGAGAGGAGAGATGATTGCTGCATTACAATTCCTAAAGATAATCAGTCACAGTCTAGGCATAAATGTGATGATTCATGATATTTGGATGATAATATTCTTCTTCACAAGCAATTGACTTTATTTCAGCTCAAAAATAAAGGAATATTTAAACCCTTGAAGCTGCCCACAATTCTTCATCAATATCCTTCAAAAGGATTAAAATTTTTGCCAAGTTTCTTTAGAGAGGATGAGGATATTTTAGCTGAACAACATATCTTGGAATTTGAGTACTTTCTGGACAAATTTCAAATTATTTTTGAAGATGTGAATTTAAGGATGTTTTGTCATTCATTAAAGCAGGGTGCTCAACAATGGTTCCAGTGTTTGGAAGCAAGTTCAATTAGTTCATGGCAAGGTTTTCAAGATATCTTTCTTAGATATTGGGGTGGGCGTAAGTCATATGAAAAAAACCTTTTGGAATTATATTCTATCCAGAGGTAGAGCAATGAATCAATCGCTAAGTTTAATAAGAGGTTTCAAAAAATTTGTTTCAGCATGCCGAAAGAAATTCAACCTCCTGAAGCAACAACTATGGTTTACTATTTGAGGGCTATTTCTATTGTCTTGGCTTTTTATCTCAAGGAGAGAAATCCTTCCGCTCTGAAGCTAATGTTTCTTTATGCATGGGAAATTGAAGATAATGTGTGGGCTTGTAGAATTTTTTCCTTTCACGTTGAAAGAACAAGTTTTGTTGAAGACAAGAGGGACTATCAAGAAAACATCGGAATTTATTTTCAAAAGAATGAAAATTCAGAGGTGAACAAAGATTTTCAAAAGGTGTTAGAGGATTTATGTATTGCCGAAACATAAGAATCTAATAATTCTGAAGATTATGCTCAAAAATTCGTTCCAACAACTGAACTACATGATGAAAGGCTGGAAGATAATTACAATTTTCATAATTTTAATGATTTTGTGAATAGAGGGGAAACTAGTGGAGCTTCTCAAGTATGTTTGCAGGAGGAGGAAGATGTTTGTCAAGATTTGGAATTATACAAATAACATCAGCATTATAGGGAAGAAAACTTGGATTTCTCTTTTCAGCCTAAATTCCTGCCTACAAAAAATGGCAATCAAGTTCCTCGCACACAATTGCAAATTGAGGAGTCAAACAGTGAAGGAAGTTGCCATGTTCAAAGAAGTCTACATCAGAAAATGTTCAAGAAAATGAGGCAGCCAAAATTTTCTCTCATTAGTTCTATGATCCAGTGGCTGAGTATATGACAAATTTATTTGATCAGCAACAAGATTTTATGCAAGGGTATGTACAAATATTTGTATATGGAAAATTTTCATGGTACATTCCTGTTTTGATTTTTAAATTTCAGTAGTATGAAGGTATTAATTATAACATACAGATGTTAGGTTGGTGCCATTGGAAGGTTGAATTCACTTCATTAAGTTCAAACCTACATATATATATAGGATTTGTACATAAATAAGCTCAGGAGTTGAGCATTCCTTGTTGCAGTATTTCTAGTTTAGCGTTTTTCAGTTCAAGAATAAAGATCCTGGAAGAGAGAGGTTTTAGTTTTAAATTTTTAGAGATTTTGGATTGGGAGAAGATTCAGTTTGACTTGACCCCATGCCCAATAATGGCCACTGATATAAAAGTTCTCTTTGACTCCATTCCCAATAAAGACTACTGGTCTACAAGTTCTCAGCAATTTACCACCAAAGCGATGTCCCCAATTGGATCCAGATATTGTAGCATAATTTGACTGAGCTAAAATCTGAGAGAGGTTTTGAGTAATTCAAGGTTGTTGAGAAACAGTTATTAAAATTCAAAAAGAGCTACAACATGTTCAAGAATATGACCTCGAACCCAACAGGAAGTAATCATCATATGTTGTAGGGCATAATTATCAGATAAAGGAGCTCCGTAACAAGCACGACATCCTCTCCAGGATTTTTGTTGCATCCATTCTAGGAGACTGGTCCATTGGGTTTAACGATGAAGAAAACACCTTATTCATGGAATGTATTCAAATTCATCTTTCTGAAGGGCACTCAACAACATCCTTAGATATAAATAATTCTAGCCTGGAGGTGGTGAGAAATAAGGAATCAAAGTATGCACTAAGAATGGTTATTGATGACAAGTACAAAACCTCAAATTTCCCTAGCCTTGGATTTGATAATTGATTCTGAAGAGTGTATTTTACAATACGAAGAAGACTTGAGAGATATCATGAGAAAATTTTACAATGTGAACATCAGTTAAAATTGCTAAGGAAGGAAGGAATCATGAGAGGGTATTGCTCATATTTTTTATTCTAGTGGTGAAGCATTTCAAGATCAAAATGAAGATAGTTGTTATAGGTGCAACACATGAGAAAAATCTTAGTTATTTCTGGAGTCCGATCAATTAACAAATAGCTATCTTCGACCTTTCTTGAGTATTCTAGACAGAAGATCTATGTGTAATCATACATGATCTGTGGGAGATCATGTTTTCACATGAATTTAAAATTTAAAAGAGTTGAGCAAGTATGTTTATGTGAATGAGAATTTGAAGTTCAGAAAACGCAGATATTACCCGCACAAGAATCTCGGTCTCAATTGCGGGCAAATGGAGAACAATTTCAAAAATCTGCGACATGGGTTTTTGCAGAGTGACCCCAATTGACATTATTGCGAGAATTTTCCAAAATTCAAATCCATTTAAGAGATTTAACAAATTCTTCAAAGGCCAATTTTTACAGGAACGTCCTGCAAAATTGGGTTTAATTCATTGAAATTTGATTTGCATGATTATCAAGTTTCTTCATCAGTTTTCTCTTGTCACAGGATGTTGAATCGATTTTTCAGGGAGAACATTATACTCAAACTGAAGGGGCTTTATCCCTTTTAAAGGGAAACGAACAAAGGAAGCCTCTCAAAATCCTGAATTTCGGACAGAAACATCAAAATTAATATCTATATGTTGTGTCATCGTACTCAAGGAAGAGGACGAAGGTGTGGAAAATTGCGGTGTATCAAATGTGTCTTCCCTAAGAATGCAGAGACATAGATAGAAGGGAAATTGTTGCATCAAGGGTTTTCGGAAGCACAAAAGGAAGGAAATTTATCACAACGGGTGGTCCCACAGAGTAGTTTTTCTCAAACTTCTCATCAAAAAATCAACGGCTGATATTCATTACGGCACCACCCTTATCATTTCCATAAACCGCCATAGGTGGTCCCATAGGTGGTTTTGGGTTTTAAGAAACGACTAATTATTATATCATAAATTAAATACAAAGTACGGGACCCAAATCTATGTATAATCCACCTCAGCATTAGTACCATATGAAAAATGTAAAAATTTGAAGACTTTTGTTTAATTTCTCTTATTAATTAAAAGAGAAAAGCACCTGTGAGTATGTTTAACCATATTTGTAAAGGGTTGGGGTACATAAAATCTAGTTTATTTCGAATAGAGAAATAATTTTGTAATTGTTAGAATATTAGAAACTCAGTTATTCAACTGATTTTGTTTTAACAGTTAATTAGTTAGGTTGAGAAGGGAGAATAAAAGGGGAGAAAAAATCAAATTGTAGGTTCCAAGTTTTGGACCTCTGGAGGATTACTATTTTGTACTGAATTTTCTGAAAATTAATGAAAGAAGATCAAGTTTCTTGCACCTGTTGATGTTGATGCATTTTTCCAATTTTATCATATGTTTATTCTTCTGTGAATGAAGTGAAGTAATGTAGCCGTGGGTCTCTTTTTACAGTTTGTAAGTAATAGTTAAATGTCCTTAGTGTGCGTTCGTTCACTCCACTATTTTCTCTCTATAAATTTCTTTTCAAGATTTAAAGTGATATATTCTGCTATACAACATATCATTTTAAGTTTCCATTCCATTTTATTCCTTCCATTTCAATTAATATTAGTAGATTATGGCATTGTCAAATCTTTCGTTATATCATATCATTGAGGGTTATAAATATTAATTTCCAAAGGTACTTAACAAAGACCATCTGATATCTTAATATTGTGACATACATTTATAAATGTCTCAAGCAATGATTCCTTATCACAGACAAGGGATTTTTTCTTGAGGTAAAACAATGACGAACCTTGAATGTCACCACAACAAATACTTTTAGTGACGCCACCTTTGGTGACATTCATTTTTTTGGTGACAGAGGCTATTGTCCATCATCATTGCTCATATTAAATGGTGATGGTCACTATATATCATTATAAATAATTATTGGTGATAGATATTGAATGTCACCACAAAACCTATACTTTCGGCGATGCCACCTTTAGTGACGTTCAATTTTTGGTGACAAAGGCTCTTTTGACCTTCACCAATGAGCTTACGGTGACATTTTTCACCCCTCACCAATGTCTTTTTTTCTTGTAGTGCCTATTGAAGTTTTTTTAGTTATCCTATCTACCCATAATGCAAAATTCAAAGCTTTGTGCCAATTCTTCTGGTTTTGATCAATGCTGCATTTAATTATTCTTATGAGGTTTTTATTTGTGGTTTTCTCCAAACCGTTTCCCTGAGGATAATAATTTGCATAATATTTCAATTTAAACCCTCTTTTGAAAGAAAATTATTTCATGGAATTTCCAGAAAAATATGAGGAATTGTCAAATACTAAAGCATAAGGGACACCAAACCTTGTGATGATAAATTGATCAATGAAATCAATAATATTTTCAGAGCTGGTTGTCCTCAGAGGTATTGCTTCCACCCACTTTGCAAAATAATTTGCAGTAGTTAATATATATTTATGTTGTTTAGAAGAATGAGGAATTATCTCACCTATTATATCGAGTCCCCATTTTTGGAACGGTTGTTTCATATTGAGTGGTTGAAGTGGAATTGAGGCTTTTCTTTGTCTTCCTAACATAGTTTGACAAGTTTTACAATTTCTGACATAACTATGTGAATTTTTTAATAATGTTGGCCAATAATAACCTACATGTAAAATTTTATGGGTTGTGGTATCTCCACCAAAATCTCCACCTGCTGGTCCGTCATGAAGTTCCTGAAGCACATTAAGTATTTCAATTTTCTCAAGACATCCGAGTAAAACAAAATCACAATTTTTCTGAACAACACATGATTGAATAATTGATATTGATTAGCTTTCAATCTTAACGCCCGTTTTCGTTTTGAATCTAAATTAAGTGGAGCATAGTCATTCTTTAGATAAAATATTAAATAAACATACTGAGATTGAGTGCTAATATTGAGTATATCGATGAACTATTCAACAATATGAGTTACCTCATCAAGTGATGTATCATTCATTCCTGTAATCAATCTGCAAAACTGCTGTCCTTTAACAATTTTAGTAGTTTTAATTTCTAATTCGTTTTCTTGCATGTCAGTTACCTAATTGGATATCTTTCCTCCTAGTTCCTTCTCTATAAGTACTTATCTGACTAATGAGAAAGGAACGATTTCTTTGATATGAGCTTTCAGAAGAAAAGGGAAAAAATATTTCACTACTTTATAAACTGCAAATGCTTGTTTTTCAACTCCTGTATAGTTCAATTCAGGTCCTTGAAAATTAGAACTAAAAAAGGGAATTGGAGTTTCAATCCTTTTATCGTCTCGGCTGAGTTAATATCATGACATATGATAGATCAGAAGAAAAAGTATATAGAATGAAATCATTGGTAAAATTTGGAGTTGAGAGAGAGGAAGCATCAGTGATTGATTGTTTAATAATTTGAAATGATTCTTTTCCTGCTCTCCCCATTTAAACAATCCATCTTTCTTTATCATATTTTTGCAATGGAAGAAAGATATGTGAAAAATCTAGAATGAATCATTTTACGAAGTTTATCTGTCCTAAAAAGGATTGCATTGATTTTTTTTATGTGTAGTGGAATTTCTGAAGTTGTTTTAATCCTGTCGCAATCAATACGAATTCCATTTTTTGAGATGATAAAACCAAGAAGTTTACCTTCAATTAAAGAAAAAAAATGAATTCTTTGGATTAAGAGAAATCCAAAATCTTCAGCATCTTTCAAAAATATTCTTTAATTCATGAAAATGGTTGTTTCTATTCTTTGAATATATGGTTATATCATCAAGATAAACGACCACTGTTTGATTTATCATTTCTTTAAAGGAAATATCCATGGCCCTCTGAAAAGTTGTTCCTGTATTCATTAGTCCGAATGGAATATTTTGGTATGCATAGCTTCCCCACATTGTTTAGAATGTAGCTTTTATATGATCCTCTGGATGAACCAAAATTTGGTTATATCCTAAAAATCCATCTAAAAAATACCACAACCCTCACCACTTGGTTAGTACATACACGTCCAGCATGAGGCCCCATGGGATATCCATCGGGCATTACATCTAGCATAAGGCCATGGGGTGGGTTAGTATAAGTGGGGTATGTATGAAAGAATCATCCCTTCTAACCCCAAGTCCAGTCAAACTTGCCGAAGAGACCTGTGCTCCTTCCCCGATGCAGGAAAGTGCTTTCCGCTCCTTATTTTGTATCTTGCTACATTAATTCTAAACCTGCTATTGACTATACAACTTGTTCCATTGATGGTAAAGGAAAATTGTCCTTTTGACATTCTTTTTGTAAATTTCTAAAGTCAATAAAAATTCGGATATCACCATTATTTTTTCTTATTGGTACTAGAGTAGAAACCTAATTTGAATGTCTAACAAGAAAAATAATTTTGGCTTTGAAATGTTTGTTTAACTCATTTTTTATTTGAGCTTCCAAATTTTGATGTATCTTCCTGAGCTTTTGCTAGATGGGTTGAACATCAGGTAGAATAGGAATAATACGTTGAATGATATATGGGTTGTAGGTTTTAAGATCTTCATAATTCCATGCAAAAATATTTTTGTATTTTCCAAGTAAGGAAATGAACACATTTATTTCTTCAGATGACAGGGTAAGCCCTAGATTTATATCTTGATGTTCTTTATCAGATCCTAAATTAATTAGTTCAGACATCAAAGTATAACTTTGTAGTTTGCAATTGCTGTTTTTTTTTAATCTGTCTTTTAAACTGTATAAATATTCATGTTTTGCCACAGACTTTGGTAAAATATTTTTATCAGCTTGTTGCTTGATTTGATTATCATGTTCATCTTCATCTATAATTTGATCATCATATGATTTTTTAGAAGTAAGAAAACTTAGAATGTCACTATCACCATTGAAGACTCGCCAATTAGTAACATTATCTGGCATAGATGGATGAAAAATCATTTCAATAGAGAATATGTCAGGACTAAAATCTTCAGGTGGAATTAGCTTGGATGCAATGTTAGCCAAAAGATCAGCATTGGCATTTTGTGATCTAGGAATAGGGGACATATTCAATGCTACAAATAAGATGTGAGGTCTTGAACCAGAGATTGATAATGTTTCAAGTGGATTGAGAGATAGTGAATAGTGTTTCGTACTTGTCTTACGACAATTTTTGAATCTCCAAATACCTGAATATGTTGTATATCAAGACTTATTGCTTTACGAATACCTTGAACTAAAGCTTCATATTCAGCAATATTATTAGTGCATTCAAATTCAAGTCTACAAGTTAGAATATTTTTCTCACCTTTTGGACTAACAAGTACACATCCTGATCTTGCACCATCATTGGATCTTGATGCATCAAATAAAAGTTTCTAAAACAGGGAATGTATTATTGTTTCTTCTTCGAAATTTAAGCATCAGGTAAAATTATTTAGGGAACAAATTTATATTTGTGAATTAATAGAATCGATCAAGAAAGGTGAAATTTTAGCTTTAAAATTACCCAAAAATGAATCTGCAGAATAATTACCCAAAATATTGTTATTGAATGCTATGGGTTCATTTTCTTCTCTGAGATCTATAAATGAGTATTTCATATGCTTTTCGCGATCAAATTTGATTTGGTTGGGTTTTCCATTGTATGGAAGCCACATGTGAAACCAATCCATTAAAAAAATATCCATGTAACTTTTCAGACCAGGCTCTGCTAAGAACTAAACCGTAGAATTGAGGGATGTTGGCAATCATTATAACGATAATTTGAGCGAATTTTGGATTTGATGACAATCAAATAATTACGGAGTTGATTTCTCCTACGAACTTAACTTTTGTTCTATCTAATTGAACTATGATAACTGATGATTTATGGGTTGTGATATTTAAATTCTTGCAAATTGAATATGGAATTATATTGGATGATGCTCTAGAATCAATCAAATAGTTATGAACATTTCTATTGCATATTTCATAAGTTAAGAGGAAATGAGGGGTATGAGAATTGGATCTATCACCAATCAAAATAGCATCTGAAGCATTTACTTTGTTTGAATTTTCAATTGGAGGCTTCCCTATCCCATTAGCAGCTTTAGCAATAACAGTTGAAGGAAGAGGAGATGTAGTAACGGCATTCAAATATTTTAATAAGATATTTTGTTGTTGCTTTAATTTGATAACTTCGTGAAGAGAGATATTAGCTTTAATCTTCTTCATATCCTCAAAATTTTGTATTCAATAGTATCAGATACTAACAAAGTTTTAGATTGAGGATTCTTAGGTATGTGTTCTATTCTTTCAATGACTAGTCACGCGCAGGGGGTTTATAAGGGGGGAAATAGCCCCTCCTGTAGGGTGCGCCGGGCACAGCAAGGGGGTCACGGGAGGGGCGGCAGCACCCTGAGAAATTTTTTTTGACCCTATTTTTTGGTGGGCGGACCGTCCCATGGTTTTGCGCATGGGTTTGCACATGGTTTTCGGGCATGATGGTTTTCGGCCCCTGGTATTTTGTAGATCCAGTCAAGGGAACTATGGTTATGTTCTAATCCAGGGTTAATGGATTGGGGTTTATGTGTGCTTCGACATGTATATATATGTGTTGTAATACTAAAAGGAATATAATGAAAAATCGAGCTGGTCATGTCGATTTGGGATCCAGGGGAAAATATCTGTGTATATCTATTTTATGTTTTATGCTCTCTCTATTATTTATTTTTAGTTTTTAATATTCGGTTGCAGATTATTTCTGTATACGGTTAAAACCTACAAGGATTGGGTACATATTTAATCAACTGGGATTTAGTAATAACTTGCTCAGATAGTTTGACTAGTAGTATTTTATTAACATGTTTGTCTTTAACAATAGAAGTTGGGACCTTATGTTTCTAAATTGATTGATTTGGTTCTGCAGAAGCCTTACTTCTAGTGCTAACAGGAATTTCTTCAGATTCTATCTCTTCATCAGAGGAATGTAAGACAAAAGCCCATAATGCATGTAATTCAGCTACTTCTTCATCTTGAGATTCGTCGACAGAAGTTGTAGTTTCTTCTTCTTCTTCATCTGTAGATTCAACATTAGAAATGATATTGGGAGGTTGTGATACATATGACTGATATTTTCTAAATTATATAAAGGGTTTTTTAGTAGAAGTATCAACAATTTTGTTTTTATTTCAACCATTTCATTAGACACGGTCTTCGGGACCTTTTGCAATCCCTCAAGATCAAAAGGATATTTTAGAATTTTCTTCTTTTGATCATATTTGAATGTTAATTTTTTAGATTTTTTGTATTCTAACTCGGTCTTCTTTTCTAGAGCTAATATTCTTATTTCTACAGACAAGGCTTCCTTCATATTTTCTACAAGGGTAGGCTTATTGAATCTATCTACAAAAAATTCTATATTAGAAGGAAGAGAAGATATGTACCACTCTATTTGTACATCCAATCATGGTCGAGAGGGAGTTGGAATTTTATTCAATAACCTGTTAAACCTAGAGCAAGAAATAAGTCTTGAAAAGTATTCCAATCTCCTATTGAACCGGAAGGGAGGGAAAAATACTAGGATCCTGCAGCTCCTTGAAAATTATAAGGAAACAATCTTACTATAACATATTCATGTAGCATATGGTGGCGACTCATAGCCAACATAAAATTATTGAGATGTTCTTTAACAGGAAGACCATCGTTAGGATTATATTTTGGTAACCATTTTTCTGGAAGATCAAGGAGAGGATGTAAATTTTGCATTTGCACAGATCCTGGATTAACCCATGATAGGTTGGCCATTTTTTGAGTTGGTGCTTGTGAAGATGAGCTAGTGGGTCCAGAAGAAGATATGGATGGAGAAGAACTTACTACTGGACTAGTACTACTTACCGTAGCATTGATTTTTTGAGTACAAATGGGTTGATGAAAATAAATGGGTTGATTAGAGGAGATGGTAGAAGTAAATGGAAATGAAGATGATGTGATCTGACTGATACTTGATTGAGATGTTGATGCGGTTGATTTCTTATGATGAGATAAAATAGGAAACTTGAAAGGAGTTATCCAAATTTTTTCACTTTTTGATAAAGTTAACACACCAGTACTTCAAAATTTAGATGTAATACTTTCTTCAAAAACTTCTGGTTTGGTTGTCTTATCTGGAGATATAGATATTTGTTCTAATCTGTCAATCAAAGACTAAAATTCAGGGGATTCAGGAATGTGTTCTGAAGAAGGTCTATGAGGTAATGTTTCAGGATATGTAAGAAATGGTTCTACAACTTTAGACTTATGACTAGGAGATAGTGAACGAGATCTAGAAGTCGTAGTAACGTTGGAGGGAGTTTGAATCTTATGTTGGCTTCTAAATTGAGACTAAAATTTATATGCCATACATAGTTGGATGCCCTCCTTCTAGCACCAAAAATGTTGAAGGTTGGAAAGTGACTTCCTCAACATTAGGGATTCCACCCGGTCAGGAGGTTAGTGCAACTCCTTGCTACTCCTTTTTCGTTATGGTGGGTTCGATTGGGGATATAGGGACTAGTTTCCCATATAAAAATGAGTTTGTAAAAGAATGCAATAAAATCAACACAAATGGAGTGATCTATTCTACTGATAGCACAAATAAAACTAATTCTAACTACTTCTCGGGATAGACTGATTTATATGATTAAAGAGAAAAATTTCATTAGTATGAAACAATATATGTAATTTGGATACTAAAATTAATGTAAGCACATTAAAGAAACTAAATCAATATAATTGATTTAGTTGATGAAGAACATTAATCATAAAACAAATTTAAAAGTCACTTGTCTAACAACATATCATTCAATACATTTTATCAATAGTAATAAGAATATATATCATTTAAATACTTATCATAAAGATACAAATAGATAGAAACAAGTTTACTATAATCTCAGAAAAATAGAATGATTAATACACAAATAATAATACCTGTTGCATCATAGCTTATTTCTGAAAAGATAACCTCTAGGCTCAGACTTTCAATTATATACTTCTATTCAAACAATAGTGTAAGTTCCAAAAACCACCTTCTCAAAAATCTAGACCCCTTTCTAAATGCATGAAAAGGGTTTAAATACTAATTAATATTAAAAAAATAGAAGACTTTTCAAATAAGTCTTCCTAATATAATATAAACTATAAAATAAATGCTAGGAAATTAAAATGCAGGAGTTATAACAATCTTAATACTGTTTCTCGAATCCACTCTCTAACTTTTCCTTGAGCTGGAAAGTTTTGATCATATATTCGTGTTGGGGCGAGATGTATTGGCTGCATTCTCATCTGGCCCATGAATATTGCATCATTGATTGCTGGAAGAAGTTGAACTACTCTGCTGGAAAGACACCTCAACACTCCCAATTGACTGTGCAGCTTGATAAAAAAATACCAGTAAACTTCCATATTTACCTTTGTCAAGTTTTCTATGTCAAGATATTTCCTTCTTGATGTTTCTTGCCAATATTGTTTCAAAAGGCAGACTTCAGGCATAGTGCCTTTTGGAATTTCTTGGATAATATTAGCTTGTAGAAGATAATCCTTTATATACTCAGAGATTTTAAATGACATGTTTTTAGCTATGATGATAGCTAATTCCGTACTTTTCATTTTCATGTCCCATTCTCCAAATATTATATCCTTTAGTTATTCTTCAAGGTGAGGAAGATCGACTACTCTCCCTTGCACTGTGCCCTGCCAATATATATAATTAGACACTTTATCATCAATTTCTTCATAATAAATCCTCAATCAGAAATTTGAGTGACTATCTAATAACTTATTTTAATCTTCTCTTAAATCTGTTGGTATTTTGGATAGAAAATTGTATGTTGGTTTACCAACAATGTTTCTAGTTTTGTTGCTTCTTTATTTACCTCATTAAGTTCTTGATTCCCTCAAAGATTTTGAATGTTTTTCTTTAATTGATTGACTATTAAATCATTTTCTCTAATTTCATTCTAAAGTTTTAGTTTAAGACCTTCAAACTCTAGGTGTAGACTATTAGTCTTTTATTGCAACTCCTTCTCTATACTTTGTTTTTCATTGAAGAAACTTTGCTCGATTTGATTCACGTTATGATATTTCTCCATGATTAATGAATCAATATACGATGCCTTATGAATATTTGCATCTTCATAAGAACCTAAAAATTGAGATAATCAGCTAAGTTCTTTTCCTGGAGTTGACTGTATTCCTTTTCAAAGAACTTGCATTGATGTTGTGTCCATGGGCATTTCTGGAGAATCTTCAATCTTTCACTTCTTATTTGACCTGGACATAAAAAATTTATGCTTTGGGATATAGAATACATCCAAAGGAGGTTTTTCATCAATCTTCAAAATTATTTATGTTTTTGGAAAAACAGGGATAATCTCCATGTCTTCGGCTGTTATTTCATCTTGTATCTCCTCTGAACCAGTGATCCTTGGTGTCTGAGTCTGCTGAATAGATATTTTGGAAACCTCTGTAGTGAATGAGATTTCTCCAATTTCTCTTTGATCTTCCAAATAATTTATTTTAGAGGACACTTGTTGAACACTTGATTCACCTACATGAATTTTTGTTCTTAGAGAATATTCAGTGAGAATAGTTTCTAACAAAATAACATTCTGATTAGCAGGAGTATTAGTATCAGATAATGGTTTTTCAAAACTTTCCCAGTATTGATTAAATCTCTCTTCTTGTGGAACATCTACGATTTCTGATTTTTCCACTAGTAATTGAACCTAAACTGGAGGAATTGGAATCATAATTTGTTCTTCTTCTGGCACTTGAACCTGAACCTGAGGAATTGGAATTTGTTCTAGTATTGGCTTGTGGAACATGTAATTTGGAAAATGAGAATTCCTATGTTCATGATATTGTTTGAATTGTATCATTTCTTCTGGACTAAATTTCACAGTTTCTTTTGCAAAACCCTTGAGAATTCTGGAATTGATTCAAACACATCGCCAAATTTATCAAGCTTGCTTGCAAATTCCCACAACTTAACTTGATTCATTATTTTTTTGGAAACACCATATGCATCATAACCTCTATTTGGTATAATTCAGAAATTGAAGGGTTTTAATCGATCAATTCCAAGACAGGCATGCTTGAAATTGTTGAGAGTATATGACCCACATGTGATAGGAAAAGTTGACCAAATTGTCTTTTTTGCCTCTTTCAGAAATTTAGTCAACCCATTACCTATGGTCTGATAAGAAATCTCCTTGGCCAATAATTTATCTGGTATATATAAGGGTATGACATGAGGGAAAGCATGACTTCCGAAAACTCAGATGTATGTGAAAAATTCTACAGCAAACCATCTTCCTATAGACCTAATATTTCTATTGGCTTCATGGGTGACTCTAGAGATTTTCCTTTCGAAAATGATTTGAAAAACTGGGAGAATTACATCATTGCATATTTTAAACATGTGGGAGTGGTATTTTTATTCCCACAGGAATTCTAACTACAAAAAAATGGGGGTTTTGACTTCACTAGTTCATTTCCATCCTAATGACGGAAATTCGGTAGAAAAACAAACAACATCTAGGATAAACGAACTCATATAAAAAGGAGTGACATCATTGGATGGAAGCTTACGATTTTTTCTATAGAAAATGATACATATAATCAAATTATCAGACAAAATATTAGCCCAATCAAGAATATATCCTTTAGAGGCTGCTTCTATCAAGGGTGTCCAATATTCCTTAAACTTGGTTGTATTTGAAGACCCAAAAAGAGGACACATCATTGCAGCAATTTGTGAGAATGGGATTTTAAGAGAAACTACTGAGCACATATACCTATCGTCGTGTTTATGTCGATTGGGATCATTTATGCAATCCTTAATTACATTTCCAGGGTGCTCATTTTCTCGCATAAATTCTTGGACAAAATAATTGTCATATCGTTTCTGGGGCTTAGGAAATTTATACATTTCCTTCAAATCTGAAAGCCTTAGAGAATCAATGAATGTTCTTATTTTGGTAAAAAATGGTCTATCTTAGATATCCACATGATATAACACCCATATTACTAATTTAGTGTATGGTAACATTTCAAGATGTGCAAAAATTATGTGTAGAAAAGAGTTAGTTGCATCGGACCATGAGTCTGAATTTGAGGATGCGAAATCATCAGCTACAACTTTTTTGTTCAAAATTACTTGTGATTTCTCGTTCTCAAATGACTTATAAATCCATTCCCATCTCAAGGAACCAATTTCTGGGTTGTGTGTTGTGTCTGAGACTAGAGGATCCATCTTGTGACTCTTCTTCTTGTTGAACAACTAACTAAAGTGGGGTGGTGGACTTCCTTCGTGATTTAATCAGCCTCGACATCCTTTTATGCCTAAGTTTTTGGAATTACCTTGTTGAAAGAAAAATCAGATAATGTAAGATGATATCACGTCAAATGCTTAATTGTTGTATCACCTTAACTCATGCATAATGGGAATCCTCGGTATTAAATCTGAAACAATTATAAAATCATTTACAAACCTCGAGATCATAAAAAACCTAAATTATCATTAAATTTATAGCATGGGCTCCATGTGTATTTGACAGTTGTTATATTATTGGGATCCGTAAATCGACCTTTTCATGATTAGTGAATTTTGACGTTTCGCAACAACGCACAATATGCAACAGTGCGATATTGCGATGGTTTTCCTATTGAATGACGAAATGAAAAATTGACATATGTCATATGATAGCTTGCGATATTGCTACCCGTTATATAACGTACTTCGCAACCTCGCATATCGGTGTTTCGGCATTTCGCATATCGGTGGTTCAACATTTTGCATATCAGTGTTTCCTGTTTTTGGCGATTTACACTTCAGCAATTTCTTTCCCACTTGTTGTAATTTTAGTCCTTTATGGGTTCCTTGGAACACATTTTCATGATTTTATTATGTTTTTAATGAAAAACAAAACTTAATCTAATAGGTTCAAATTCTAATTTTTATTTCTAAAATTAATTTAATCCTAAGAATTATTTAAAAGGGTCCCCATTGTTCTTTCTATACTATTTATCTAGAAAAATAGGGGGTTGTTGTAATACCATGACAGGTACCAATATCCAACTTTAGCTTGAAGATTAAGGTGCATAAACCTTTGGATTTCAAGTGAAATCCTTAGTATTACATAACTACTAAGAAGAGATAAGGACATATGCAAAAATTGGTTTACAAAGTCACTAAAGGAGTACTCCTTTATGTTATTCCTTACCAAGGAAGTCCAGTGAATAGCAGATTTAGGATTTCCTTTTGCATCTAACTATTAAAATTATGAAACTACGATTAAATTGCACTATTGACTACTCATTTTATGGATATGATGATGGAATTGAGTTCCTATTTTTGAGAGGACTGAAATTGACCTAAAGATCACCTTTTTTGGATAAGCCGAAGTTGGTTTTTGATTTTTCACCCACTCATGGAAATTGGATCAAGTCAGCTTCACTCACATATACATTTTGATAGGTCAGCCTCAACATCAAATGGGCATAATTTGGCATCCCCTAGAATCTTATAAATACAAATTACCTAGAAGCTCATTTTGACATCACAACATCAAGCATCTTCTTCTCTTCTATCTAATTTTTTTGGGAAAATTGGTGAAGGAAAAGGACGATGAAGGTAAAAATTCATAGATCAGAAGCTCGCACAAAAATTAGGATTTCTATTCTGGATGTTGGTACAAAAATGGAGAATTTCACCCTTGGACGCATGCTTGCTATAGTCAAGGTAGCGTCCAGGACCTACAGATGCACCCATTCTAACCTAAAGGGAGCATCCAGGGGTTTAACTATAGTTTACCATCATCTAAAGTTTTTTGAAGTTGTTTGAAGTTTGAATAAAGTTCTCTCTGATATATTATTCCACTGTATACTGGTTTCTTAAGTTGTTGGGTTGTATTTTTGATCATATTGGGCTCATTGTACTCTATGACGAACATTTTATGACAATATAATAGAATAATAATTTCAAAGGGCTTCCCCATAGTGGTTTTTCCCTGGTCTTTGAAAAAATTTGGTGTCTCTTGTTTATGTGTTGATTGTCTCCTTTGTCATTTCATTTATTGTTCTATCTTCAGTTACTATTGATGAGTGGAAATAATTGTAATTGGAAATATTGCTAATTGAAGTTTGGAATTGGGCTAAAGTAATTGATACAACATAGAAAAATATAAAAATGAACATGGTATCGAAGGTAAGTGATGGACAAGCCCAAGAGGAGACAAGGATTGAAGCAATCATCTTTGGAAATTTTGAAAGACTAAATCTTGTCAAATAGATATGTCAACCACCTTCAAGGAAAATGATAAGTTGGGTGACTCATCCAATTTTGTTGCATGGAAATTTAGGTTGGAAATTATAGCTGAAAAAAAATGATGTTTTGGACTACGTTCAAGGAAAGGTGCCTGAGCCTCCGTAGAATGCATTTGCCGCCAAGAGTAAGAATAGGAAATGTGAGAATAAAGAAAAGTGAATTATAACCGATGGTTTACAAGACAATTTACTTGCATATGTTGGAAACTTTAGAAGGTCCAAGTACATGTATGATACGATTGTAGGCATGTATGAGGTCAACAATTTGAATGAAATCATCACCTTGAAATATCAACTAAAAGACACCAATATGAAAAAATGAGAGTCCATACAATCCTACATAATGAGCATATCTCATCTTAGAGATCAATTGTTAAGAGTTGGAGAAGTTGTGCCTGATAGGGAACTGATGGTCACGACTATAAGAGGTCTACCTCCTATTTGGTAAACATTCATCACAGCTACAAGAAACAAAAATTTCCTCCCTTCATTCCATGATATTGTTTTAAATCTCACTCAAGAAGAGTATAGGATGATAAGAAGAGGAAGGATTCAAAATCACGAAGAAGGATAACCCGCTACATACATCGCTCATGAAAAGAAGAAGAAGAAAGGGAAAAAGGGTACATAAAAATCAAGGAATCCTTATCCTCTACATCAAAATAAAATAAAATAATACTCACATATTGAATCCTACAATTTTCACAAGAAGGTTCAATATGCTTGAGATTTCCCCGAGTCGAGCAGAATAATGAATCACGTTATAGTGCTAGAAGAAACAACAAAAAATTCAATGTTATAGGAAGGAAATATGATCAAAGGAATGATCGTGGTGGAACAAATGATATAAGAAGAAGATATGGTCATGAGAGTGACCATGAAGAAGATCGTTGTCCACAAAAGAAGTCAAAAATCTCCAAATATGAAGGTAATGTTGCGAATCAATCTGAATATATTCTTATTTCTGCTCTTACTAGTTCATCTCCTTTGTATTCGTGGGATAGTTGGTTTGCTAATAGTGGGGCCACTCATCACTTATTTGGTTACAAGAATTTTTTCTCTAACTTGGTAGAGAGGGAGGCAAATTTGAAAATCATTCTTGGAGACAACTCCACTCATCTCGTCAAAGGTTTTGGATTCGTAAAATTTCATTTGAATTACGGGAATCTATTGTATTGCATGATGTAATGTATATACCTGGGTTGAAGAATTATTTTGTATCAATATCTGCTTTGGAAGACAAAGGGATGAGGGTTTCCTTCATCAAGGGAAAAGTTCTAACTTGGCCCATTTAACCACGTATGAAAGATGCATTCAATTTAAGAACAATATACAAAGGAATATACAGGGTCACTGGAAGGCCACTATTGGCATTGGTTCATAATACAAATCATCTAAGATAATTATGGCACTGGAGGTTAGCTCATTTTCATTATGACGTGCTTCTGAAATTGGATGAATTGGTCTCAAGGATTCTGGAGGTTCAAGCTCAACATGATTGAGTATGTCTAGGATATTCCAGTGGAAAGATGACAAGGGGACCATTTTCCTCTAGTGAAAGAAATAAAAATGACATCCTTCATCTCATTCATTCTAAATTGAGTGGTCTAATGCTCGTACATTCTCTTGGTAACCATCTCTATTATACCACCTTCATTGATGAATTTTCAAGAAAGACATGGGTATTATATTTGAAGCATAAAGATGAAGCATTTGAAAATTTCAAAGAGTTAAAAGATTTGATCAATAATGAAACAGGGCAGAAAATCAAAATATTCAGGTTTGACAATGGTGGAGAATACACTTCAAATTAATTCACTGATTTTTGCAAGAAGGCATCAAGAAGGAGACAACTACACCATATACTACTGAAAAGAATGGAGTATACGAAAGTAAGAACAGGTCTATCGTACAAGCCTCTCGTGCCATGCTCCGTGATAAAAAGATACCAAAGTTCCTTTGGGGAGAAGAAAACAAATTCTACCGTATATGTTCAAAATAGGGTGCCTCATCAAGCATTAGAAAAAAGAATACTCAAAGAAGTGTTCACAGGTTTCAAGCCTAATGTGAGTCATCTCCATATATTTGGCTGCCGCGTATACTTTATTGTGCGAAAAGAGAAAAAAAACAAGCTAGAATCCACTGGAAGAAAAGGTACATTTGTTAGGTATTGTGAAAATTATAAAGCATTTAGAATATATATTCTTATTCAAAGGAAGGTCAAAACTAGCAAGGATGTCACATTCAATGAAGATGTCGATCTCAGAAAAGCAAGAGACCTTCCTCCACTTCCTCCTTCTGAGAATAATGCTGATATGGATATCTTGGATGGTGTGTTCATGCATGAATCCAAGACTGATATTGTTGATGATCCCATGGAGCCCATGGATCCCTCAGATTATCCTCCTAGTAATCCACCTACTAGGAAAAGACCAATTTGGATTCATGACACTCTATCAGATGTTGATAGTCATGTGACCATTTGTAGATACTTTAGAGAAAGGAAGAAGCCATGCAAGTACCAAGGATATGTTTCAGCCATGAGCTCTATGATTCAAGCCAAACCTTCCACGTTTAAAGAAGTAGTAAAAGAACAAGTATAAAAATATGCTATGGCCGAAGAATATGAATATATTATGAAGAATGATTTATGGGATGTTTTTTTGAGACCAAAGGAGAAATCCATGGTAATTTTGAAATGGATATTCAAGATCAAAAATGGAATTGAAGGAAGCATTTAAAAAGACAAGGCAAGGTTCATGGATCGAGGATTCTCCTAGAAAGAGGGAGAGGATTATGATGATATATTTTCACCTGTGGCTTGATATATAACCATTCATTCGATATTTTCCCTTTTCGCAAGTCAAGGATGGACCCTTTATCAGATGGGCATAAAAAATTCATTTCTCCATGGCATGCTACAAGAAGAAGAGAAACCATAGGGAATTGAATTAGAGGATCGAAGGAAACATGTTTGTAAATTGAAGAAGGCATTGTATGGTTTGATGCAAGACCCAAGAGCATGGTACACCCACATAGGAAATTATTTGGTGAAGTTGGGATTCAAAAGAAGTAGTGTCGATCCCAACCTCTACTTCAAGGTAGTCCAAGGTATGCCCCTGATATTAGTTTTATATGTTGATGATATATTCCTGATAGGCAATGAGCCTCTGATGATTGAGTGTAAAATGGAGCTAGCCTATGAATTCGAAATGAGGGACTTTGGACTCATGCACAACTTTCTAGGCCTTGAGGTATGGCAACATCCTGGTGAAATTTTCCTTTCACAAGAAAAATATGTTGTGAATCCGCTGGAAAGATTCAGAATGAACGAATGTGAGTCTCTTCCCACACCAACGGAAATAAAATTCAAAAAATTATGTGGATAATCTACAGGTACCGATTTGGAAAATCCATCCAAGTATAGACTATTGATTGGGACTCTAATGTTCCTTGTGAACACTCATTCAAAAATATGCTATGCAGTGAACACATTTTTCAATTCATGACTGAGCCTATCCATGCACATTATATCGCTTCCAAACACATTTTGAGATATTTGCTGGGGAAAATTACACTTGGTCTGAGATACTCTGTCGGGGATGTTTGACTTCATGGATACATCTATGCTGACTAGGAGGGAAATGTTATCGATATGAAGAGTGCATGTGGATGTTGTTTTAGTATTGGATCTTCCATGATATCTTGGATGGGTAGGAAACAAATTTCTGTATCATTGAGTATCGTCAGGGCAGAGTATATTTCCGCTATCATGGCTAGCTGATAAGTAGTTTAATTGAGGAATCCCTTTGGAGAGCTATTTTAGCATGCCCTAGAAGCTATAATGATATATTGCAAAAACAAGAGTGGGATCCATCTGGAATAGAACCTAGTGTTTCATGAAAATTCAAAGCACATAGAGATATATACCAATTCATTAGTGATATTTTACAAAGAGGCGATGTTAGTCTCCATCACATATCGAAAAATGAGAAAATTTCATATATTCTCACCAAGGCTTTGTTGAAAGGGAAGTTGTTGGTCTTTAGAGACCGGCTTGGACTAAAGGATGTGACCCCTCCTGATAGGGGTCACCACTAATCGAGGGCACTGACCCATACTCTTCCCCCTTGTTTGAGCTCCCAGGGTGAGGAATTGAGATAGAGGGCTCCTAGGGTTGATGGAAATCTAGAAAATAGGGTATCACCCCTATCTATTACCCACAGGGTTAGAGTAGTAGCTCACCCTATCTTGATATTTACAAAGTATATCTTATTTGGCATCATACCCACAATATGGGATTGTTGGGATTATCCCTATCCATCTAGCTAATGGTTAAGGAGGTTTGGAGGTGTGTGATCCTTACCTCTTGGTAAGTTGGGTATCTTGTCCATGATAGATTATGATGCAGGTGTTCTACGACATGACTCTTATGGTTCATTGATGGAAAGATTGGTAGGAAATAGGATAGGTTGAGTAGTAGCTCCCCTACATCACCTATTGCTCGATATGGGTTGAGTTGTAGATCCCCCAGGACAATTCTAGGTCATAGCCTGATGAAATTTCTAGTTAGTAGCATGATGACACATTTCTGGGTAGTATCCCGATGACATATTTATGGGTAGTAGCCCTCTAACACATTTATGGGTAGTAGCCCGCTCATTGATATTCTGGGTAGTAGCCCGATGGATAGAAGGTGGTAGATTTTTCTCCTTGATGATTCTTCTTCTTTATATTCGAGAATGTTTTAGAATATAGAGTTTATAATATTGGTACACATGATGATAGGATGACACTGTTTGATCGATGGACAAGTTTCACAGGTGGAATTCTTCGTAATTGAGAGTGAGTGTTAAAATTATGCAATTGTGGTAAAATTCCACTTTTGACTACTCATTTGATGGATATTGTGATGGAATTGAGTTCCTATTTTCTAGAGGACTAAAATCGACTTAAATATCACCTTGTTCGGATAGGCAGAAGTTGGTTTTTGATTTTGCAACCACTCATGGATATTGGATCAAGTCGGCTTCACCCACATACCATTTGGACAGGTTGGCCTCAACATCAAATGGAAATCATTCGACAGCCCCTAGAAGCCTATATATACAAGTGACCTAGAACCTCATTTGGACCTCACAACATTAATCATATTCTTATGTTATATCTAATTTGGTTCATCACATTGGAAAAGGAAAAGGCCGTAGGAAGGTCAGAAGTCATAGATTTTAAGCTCGCATAAAACTTAGGGTTTATGTTGCTGGAGCTAGAACATCAGTGGATAATTTCATCCCTTGATTCACGCTTTCTATAGTCAAGTTAGCATCTAGGACCTAAATATGTACCCATTCTAACCTGAAGGGAGTGTCCAGGGATTTGACTATAGTTGACCATCATTCAAAGTTTTCTGAAGCTGTCTGAAGTTTGAATCAAGTTGTCTTTGATATATTATTCCACTGTATACTGGTTTATGAAGCTGTTGGGTTGTATTGCTAATCATATTGGGCTCATTGAATTATTTTTTGAAAATTTTATAACAATATACTAGAAGAATAATTTCAAAGTGTTTTCCCCATAGTGGATTTTTCCCTAGTCTTTGACCAAATATGGTGTCTTTTGTTGATTTGTTTATTGTATCCTTTGTCATTGATTTATTGTTCTATCTTCAATTACTATTGATGAATGGAAAGATTAATTGTATTGGAAATATTTCTAATTGAATTTTGGAATTTGGATAAGTTAATTGATGCAACATAGAACAATCTAAAAATTAACACTAACTTCTCCAAAGGGAATTTGAATCTTTCTTCTTGATGAAATAAAATTAAATACACAAGAACTAGTTGATGTTTGAATGCACCTGTTAGTCATCAGTAATTTTTTCCTGCATAGATGACTAAATGTTTTCCCTAGATTTCTAGAAACAAAGTTCTTGAACATTGTGAGTTCTAGAAATCTCACTGCCTTCATCATCCTTAAAGATAATTTTTCACTATTTCATCTCTCCACCATGTCTACGATTGTCTACCAGAACCAGAAAACCCATTAGTGGCTTATATCACTATCCCTGTTTGTATGTTTTTACCTTTGGCCCAAATCCTCTGTCTTGTTTTTCCTAAAAACCCCCCCACTGCTACTTGAACCCACCAAAAAAACAACCTTGTTGTGTCTCCCAAAGTACTCTTAAACACTGATAGTATCAAACTATCTCTGTAGACTCTTTACATAAATCAAGTACATTGGATTTTGGATCTTCAATACATCATTCCATCATAAAACTCTATCTTGCACTTGATGATCCCAAATTCTAGGTCTCAGTCCAAAAAGAAAATCCAAGAAGGCCTCTAATAGGTCACCTAGGGTTTTCACAAACTCATAGGATGGATTTTGTGCCCTACAAACTATGTTTTTCCTATATGAAGAAAATATAGTCAAAGAAGGGGACAAGTCATTTTGTACTAGATTCACCAAAGAGATAATTCAAGTAAGGTTTTTAGCCTAAAGGCATGAATCTGCAAAGGGACAACTGCTATTTACTCACATTTATGCAAGGGGGTCAAAATGCCTTCATATTAGCAATAAGGTAAGGTAAAAGAGAAAATCATCATAAGAATACCATTCATAGCAAGAAGTAAGCAGCAAGCATATGTTTGGTGAAAGTCAGGATTTATGACTATTTTTTACCAAGCAGGAATCAATACTAGGGTTACAAGGCAAAGCTTCCTCTACTCCTTCAAGTGCACATTGAAGGACTTCAATAACAATTGATAATTTTTGAGAAGTTTCAGAGAACTTAGAAGACAACACTATATAATTTTTCCTAAACAGCCCTAAAACCTTACAGTTTGGGAAAGTTGACAAAACTAGTCAAAGAATGATAAGAAGCCTCCTTCATCACAACAGAGGGTTTCAGAGGGTTTCAAGAAGCCCTCTAAGATTTGGTAGAGAGAAATTGAATACACATCATCAAAGCTAAAGGGATCTAAGAAGGCATACTCAAAAACCAAGTACCCCACTTCACGAAAGGGTATCAGCAAAAGAGACAGAAATATCAGTTCAAGGATTGTCTTCTCAAAGAATGGACACAAACATATTCAAAAAGGTCAAGGAGGCAAGCATGAGGGAAGAAAATGCCAAAGGAGGAAACTCTGGCAAACATGGGTCATTAATGATAAAATGAGATGTCCAAGTTCAAAAGAGATAGTGATCTAAAGAAGAAATTGTGTAGGCACCTGCATATACAGAAGTGGCCATGAAAGACACAAAAAATGGTTTAAACTAGCTTTCCCACTCACCAGACCTGTATCATTGTGAAAGTGATCTAAAGAGCAAACATGCCATTTATTTACAGTAGAGCAATAAAACCTCCAACAAGGGTCACCCTATCAAATGAATATCCTGCAAGAGATGGATTATGCCATAAATAACACTTCTAAAAACTATCAAGGATGGCTACCTACAGGAAAATTGATAAAGATGAGCAGACCAAATGTCTTTCATAATGATGGCCCACATGGAGGATAAAGGGACTATTGATGATTAATGTTGTGGTTTTCATATTAAGATGTTGTTTCACTGTTTTAAAGAGGAAATCTGACAGAATTGACAGTCAAAGAAAATATGTCTAAAGATCACAAAAATCTGTTGTTTGCAAGTGACAAGCATCATCAAGAGGTTCATTGTTTAAAAGGGTTTGGAGGCACATGTTTAAACTTGATTGAAGGGTTTTGTATGAGCACGAAGGAGACATCAAGACACTCCTATAGAGAGAAAAAACTATTTTTATATCAAAATATCACCTACAGGACCAAAAAAGGGTCAAAAGCACAGTAAGAAAAGGAAAATAGAAATCAACTTTAGAAAAGTGGGTTTTTTGCATCAAATCATCTTTCAAAAGGACTATATAGCCTCCTAGACCTCTTTCACATATCATTTCCATTTCAAAATAGTGGAGAAGCTGTTGAAAGCAAATTTTAAAGGTTTTTGTGCAAATTTTGAGAAAATCTGCAGGCGCTACGCACCGAGCCTAGCACTACTCACCTGGCTCTCGGCGCTACGAACAGACGAGGTGGAAAAAGTGTTATTTAACACTATTTTGTGCACCTAGAGCCTGACGCTATGCAACTAGGTGGGCGCTATGCACAGGCTCAGGAAATTGCCCGCTTGCCTACCATCCACCTGGCATTGCGCTTCGACAAGCCCGACTAGCCCATATCCGGCTTGATTCGACCCAGTGCTACACTCCTGAAAGCCTGACTGGCCCATCTTGGCCTGAAGTGACCTAATGCTATGCTCTGACAGGCCAGCCAACCTGACCTAAACATGCAGTCAGGCAGGCACCACACACAGCCAGAATTTGCCCAAATTTTCTCCAAAAGGGCCAAGATCAATGTTTTTTTTTCCTAAAACTCTTCTGCAAACAATAAAAAAGGGTTAGTAACTCCTTTTCCTCACTTACTAACTGTTCTTTGCATAATATAAATAGGCATATTTTGGCCTAATATAGCCAAACCCTAAGCAGCATAAAAACCAATTTTTTGACCTCTTAGGTTAGTGTTTGCTAAGAGAAGGGTTATATATGTATAAATACACTCAGTAAAAGCATACCAACCTCTAAAAATTTGAACACACTCCTTGGAAGCTTCATCTTAGCCCTCATTTGCAAACCTTGCCCTGACATCACTCATTGACATACTTTGACCTAAGGGCCCTCAAACAAGTTTAAAAAGTGTTATGTGCTAAAGAAGCAATCACCATGTCTGAAGAAGAGATTCATACCAGTGGTGATGAAAGTCAAAATCTTACCAAGCCTAAGCACAAGGGGGGAAGGTTTAATAGGTTTGAACCCTTGGACACCATTCAAATCACCTCCTCTCCAATGATACTTACTTGTTTTCAAGATGTTGGGTGTTATAAATTTTGTGAGAAGGTTAAGCTAGTCCAAAGCTATTCAGATCTAACTAGGTTTTTCATCCTCGGTTTGAAAAATCACCAAGTCAACCTAGCAGGAGTGAACTTTGAACTCTCATCTGAATCCATTTCTCAAGCCACAAGAATTCTGGATGTTGGTGAGAGATGGTTTAAACAAAAAAAATTGGACTTGAGCTATTATGAGCCCTACCTCAAACCTTGCTATCAGCAAGGCTGCAAGGCTGTATTCCCCTTCTCCCACTTGCTAGAGAGGTATGCCCTGTTGATGAAGAAAATTATCAAGTACTTCACCTGTAAGGGGAGGTACTCTAGGGTTTACTCTTATCATATAAGGCTTCTGATGCACTTCACCAGGGTTATGTTGTTGAACTTACCATACTACCTATACCAGAGAATTGACAAAATGGCTTCAGTTGTCAAGAAAAGGAGTTATGCCCACTAAATGTAGAGCCTTTTTCACCACTCCTTGATCAAAATTATTGTCTTACACCAACTGGAGCAGCAAGGGATTCCTTGGGAGGTTTTTATCTCTCATGATGTGTTTGCCAATCTGCAAGCCTTCATTCTGCAAAATATGCCCTCCACTCCACATCCACCTACCTTCACTCCTCCTTCATCTCCACATATGCCTTCTCCATAAATAAATTCACCTCCTATACCTTCTCCTAATGTATCAAATGAAGGAGCTGACAATAGCCCTAATGAGGAGAAAACAGATGGCAATGAAGAAGATGAGGCAGAAATTGAGGTAGATGAAGAAAATAAGGAAGAGGACAGTAGTACTAAAGAAACAAACAGTAGTGAGGAAGAGGCAGAATCCATTGAGGAAGACCAAGAGAATGATGACAGCATGGAAAAGGGTGAAGAAGATGAGGCAAGGGCAGAAAATAGTGATAAAAATATAGGGTTTAATCAAGAAGGTGATGAAGAAAGTGAAGAGAACAATGGGGCAGAAACAAAGCCTAATGATGAAGAAGCTGATGATGACATAGATGAAGAGGATAAATACAGCACTTTGAAGAGAAAAACAATGATGCAAGGGAGCAAAGAAGGATGCTGATGACACTCATAAGACAACATCAAATGAAAAAAGAGAGTGTTGATGATGAGAAAGATGACAGATTTTATCCCAAAAAATCAGGCCCGATAAAGCCTATCAAACTAATCTGCAACTGTTTCAAACCAATCTTTTGGCTGAGGCTTAGCCTCCTCAACCCGAGAGGGCTCTCTCAAGGGTTTATGATTTTTTATTAATGGATAGATGGCTAACTCTAAGGTAAAAAGATAGAATAATGAAACTGGTTGTATCACAGATTAGCAAACATTCATTGGGCCATGGAGTCGAGATAACTTCAGCAAAAACATCACAGTCTATCTAGCATGGAAGTCAAGGCATTTGGAGTTCAAGTCGGTGAGTAAAATAGTAAAACAGTGAAACACACAGTCAATTTGTATATGAAGGAAGTTAGAGCATTATGAATGAATTATAAGTATCATATATAAACACCACTGCAAATAGAGATATTGAAGAATGCCATTAGAACAATAATTAACAATAACTCCTCATGAATCTTGAGTTGTCAAAACAAAACTCTGTATTAAGCTGAAAAACAGGTGACATACAATAACACAGTCTTTGCTAATAAAAATGTCCAACCTGTTGGATTTCGACCTTATGCTCTTTATAGAACATTTGCAAGATAGGATCCCTTATTTTCCACTAGATACATTGAACTCAATGAGTTTGACACCTTTCCTATTTTGAGACATGCTATTTATTACAAATTGACAGCTATAATGCTTATGAAAAGTCCTAATTCTAATAGGACTGAAACTCTTAAATATCCTTCTAACAACCTTATCTAATCTTTATTACCTCTTTTTCCACCTGCAATCCCATGAAGTCGAATTTGGATGCTGACCTTTCACTTGAAGTGACCCTGTTGTTGATGATAACGTTCTCCTAAAAAATAGGAAACATGTTTTCCTGTTTTTTAGTCTCTTTAATTTCCTTATCTGTTTTGAGTACTTTTATCATTAATAGATCAGGTCTACATGTGTCATGTTGCCAAAAATTCACCATATATCTTTATTCCTCCAGCTGTGCAGAAATTATAATTCGAATGGTGCAAAAAGACAAAGGATAAACTTGCGCTAGGAAAACAGCTCAGTTTCGTAGCGCTTTTCGTAGCGCAATGTTTAGCTCCTTTTTTCAATCAATTTTTGACCTGATTTCTTCAAGTAAACCTTCATATGATATTTTTAAACTTCCACCATCCATTTCAAGTCAAAATTCATCAAAATTCCCCCAAAATTTGATATTAAAATGTGCTAGAAGACCGCTTCAGCAGTTTCGTAGTGCATTTCAGCAGATTTGCACTATTTGCGCTACAAAACTGCTGTGTAAGCAGTTTTGTCAAAATTGTCTTCAAAATTTGTACCTTAGAGATGTTTAAACTTAAAAGGTGTTGGTATTATTTCAAAAACACAACAATATGACCGCAAAAACATAATCTTCATCAAATTTTGCTTTCATCTTGATCAGAGATTGACTTATAAATTTATCACTTTGTTTTACTGCCCAATCACTCTGTTTCACTGCCCTTTTAACTTTTCTTGAGACTTTGTCAACTGTATCTGCAGATCTTCAACTTGTCTTCTTAACCTTCTGTTGCTAACTCTCAAATGAGAGTTCATGATTCTTACAAACTTTGCTTCCTTGATGGCTGAGACTGTCCATGTGAAGAATTGTTCCTCACTGCTTGGTATTTCTAATTTTGAAACTTTTCGACCTTCCCTAACAACTTTCATCCTTTTAAACTTTTTTTTCTCAATGACATGTATTCTAGTTCTTTTCTTCAACTTGGCAATTTCATGAATTGTTGATCTTAACCTCTCTTCCATACTTTTATACTTGGTCATTTCCTCCTTTGCTGTAGATACTCTGTTTTCTGCATGTTTTGTTACAGGTGAGGAAAGATCAACTATCTCCTTATGAACGATAGTTGCTTCATTTGTTTCCTCAACTTCTACATTAAGTTCTTTTAGCCTTTTAGAATGCCTAGTTATATGCCTCCTAGCTTGGAAAACAAATGTTGCATCTTCATCCTTAAACTCCAGCTTCTTTGATGATTTCATCCCTTTCTGTTTGCTTTCTTTAATCCCTATGAAATCAGCTTGCACTATAGGAGATTCTTGTATGTCTATTGCATGTAATATATCATCTAATTTTCCTTTCAAACCTGGGCTGTCACTTGATCCTGAAACCACTGATTTTCCTTTTGATGTTGTACTTTGACTCCTTGTGATTCTCTGGACTATTTGCTTACCAACTGTTTGTTTCTGTTTAGCTTCCTTGGTACTCTGTAACCCTTGTTTTGCAGGTGGAGGGGTTTCTGCAACAATCACTGGTTTCCTTTCTACTTTACCTTTCACTTGTATCCTTGACTCAAATTTAACTAACCCCCTGGTCCTTTTAGCTACAGGTTGACTGGATTCTGCTGGTGAGGATGGATTTTCCTTTGCCTTAGGGTTTTTAGCTGGAGTTTGAGCTTCCATTTCAAATCCACTTATAATAGAAAAGAGGACCAATCCCTACTAATCTTCTGGAGCTCATTCAAAACCAACAATTTAATTAAGTCATGGTGAAACAGAGATGTTTCACAGTCATCGTATTTCACTTGGACCTTATAAGCCATTCTAACAATGCTTCTATATAGGAAAAATGGTAAATCCAGTGATATCATACCTATGAAGTGTAATAGGAGTTTGAAATGATAGGTGTAAACTTTGTGCTACCTACCTTCGCATGTGAAATATATCTGGATGTTGAGAAATAGTTTGGCATAGATATCCTTAATATAGTTTCTGGGAACTGCATTATTCAAGTCCATCTCTACATATTCTGGCTTCAAAAACATCTTGCATGCCTCCATATCGAACCTAAAACCTTTAAACCATGTTTCCTGTCCTCTAGGTATTTCAGTCACTAGAGCATGGTTTCAGGTGTCACTGACATATTTAACATCCCAACCTTTGTATCTGTACCACTGAAATGTAATGCAAATTCTTTTGATACCTGAGTATGTCCACCCTACAGTTTTTCACATAGCTTTAAACAACCTGCTTTACTGAAAGCATTCATGACTGTTTGGTCTTCAACTAAAATTCTTGTGCTTTCGGGTTCAAACCTCAAACAATGTCCTGATCTATGGTTATTTTTCTCCTCAGCCATACTTGCTTCAAAAAAAACCTTGTTGGCTTCCTTTAGAATTTGATAATCAACCTCACTTGCAAACAACCTCTCTTGATTTGATTTGGCAGCCTCGCTTGAAAAAGGATCAGCTTCGCTTGATAATGTATGAAATATCCTTGATATAGAACAATCATAAGCTTGAGCTCGAAACAGGGATGTTTCACAGTTTAGTATGAAATGAACCTGAAGGAGACCTCAAAACAGTAAACTTAAGGTATAATTTTTTTAAGGGTGATAATAGTGGCTCCACTTGGGATAGTGTGCCCCTGTGGTACACTAAGAACCAGTAGCTCTAGTGCTCCTATCCATTTTTTGACAAAAACATAATTTTTTTTTGAATTTCCAAGCTTACTCCTCAAGCTCTAATGGTCTTCACCTCGGGCTCAAGCTAGCTAATTTAGCTTGTCATTATTAGCAATAAAACTGACAAAGATGAAATATGTACAATGTCATAAGTGATTGATCAAACTTCAACAAGTGTAATGCTTTAGGAACCTGCCATTAACAGGCCCTCCAGCATATGATCCTCCATCAATTTCTTGTAGTATATAGGTGTTGTTCCCATGAAAAGTAGCTATCTTGAAAGGAACCTTCCATAGATTCTCAAACTTACCATGTTTGCCTTTCTCCTCAATTTTGGCCTCCCATTTCAACACTTTGTCTTGTATTTGAAAATTTTCTTCTTTTATCTTCTTGTCAAATGTATTTTTGATTCTGTTTTGAGATTGTTAGTGGCTATCATAAACTTCATTTCTCTTCTCTTGTAAAGCTATCAGCTAATTAATTCTCCTATGAATGGCATTTGGTTCCTCTTCAAGCCCTTGAATTAGTTTCATGATAGGTACCCCTAGTGATGTAGGAAAAATAGCTTCAACACCATACACTAATTCATATGGTGAAGTCCCAATTGATCTCTTTGTGCATATTCTATCAGCCCATAAGGCATACTTCAACTTCAGATTCCAAGCTTTCTTGTTCTCCTGCAATACTTTTTTAATGATCCTTACAATTCTCTTGTTAGATGATTCAACAAGACCATTCCCTTGTGGATAATTTGCAGTAGAGTGTCCAAGAGTGATATGGTACCTAAAATGATAAGGAGGAAGAGTTTTGAAGACTGTGTTTGATTGCTTTTGATTACTTAACATCCTCAAATGAATAAAATAAAGTAGAAGAGTATCACATATCATATTTTTGTTTGTGCTACTAAACTAGCTATGAAAGTAGCTCAAAATAGAGTTTTGACAGCAAGGTCAGATTTGATGGTAAATTTTGGGAAGATGGAGAAAGGTAAACAAATACTTAAATTTGTTCCTCATCAAAATGATAAATAATATCAAGGAGTTGGCAAAGAGTATCAGATCAGTGATTTTCCAAGTGAAGATATTCAGTTAAGGGTATAGTTTGAAGACACCAGTCCACATGTTGCCAAGTCATTAAACTGACATCTCCTTAATAATAGGCAGTGTAAATTCACGAAGGCAGTTATGATTTTAATGTTTTGTTGATGGCTAACATGGCTCAAAGATATGGTTCCTTTCGAGGAAGATTTACATCACTTTAGTTTTAATGTAATAATTAGGTGTTTGAGTCATAGTAGTACTCTAACTCCTGATTCGAAAAGGTGTCAGTCCTAGTTTTAAAGATCTAGTTAGTGGTTAGATTTGCTGTCAGTAATAAAGTTTAAATGGTCTAGCCACTTGGTAGACTTGATGTAAAGGCAAGATTCCTATAAGTAGTAAATACTTCGATGTATTCAAGGTTGGAAAATGTTATCAAAAAATTACTTTGTAAAGCTCTGGATTGACTAATATATACAGAAGCAGTTTAACTTTTTTAGACTTGAGATTCTCTGTATATTTCAATGAGTGTATATCTTATTTTCGTAATGTTTCCCTTTCATAGTTGTAATGCTTATTACTCAGAATTCATGGTTAGTCATGCTCTGACTTCCTTTAAGTGTTGAACTATGGTCAAATGAGTTTTTAGGTCCTATCTTTGGAAGGTTTTCTTCAATGTTTTTAATGCTTATTACTCAGAATTCATGGTTATTCATGCTCTAACTTCCTTAAGTGTTAAGCTTTGATGAAACTATCTCTCTTATATAGCACATTTGCGTATGTACTCGCATACCTGTTCCGATCTTTCGATCAAAAGTCTTAAATTCTCAAATTTTTTCAATCTGTTCAACCATCAAGCATAATGATATAATGATGTTTAGAGAAAAGTGTCACAATACCGACACTTAGACAAAGTGTCACAATTGCGACATTGAGGAAGATGTCACACCAGACACTATACCAGCATCGCCACATGGCGGTTGCCTCCAAACGTCGCAATTGCGACACAATGTCTAAGTGTTGCAATTGCGACGTTTGGAGGCATCCGTCGCAATAGTGATGCTTTGGCCGCCGTCGGTATAACGACACTTATATGCAATAAACGACACTTATATGCCTTTGCAAAATCCGTGTCACTTATGGTTTATTTTTTATTTTCTTTTGCTTGAACTAAGTCTTATTTCCATGTGGATTGTGTAATTTCACTTTTATTTCATATTATAGAATGTGTTTGTTTATAATATTATATGATACATGTGAGATAAAGGTTTATTATTTATCATATATAAATAAATTTTATCAATATTGTACATTTACACTTTTATGAGGTGATGTTATAAGTAAATTCATAAATATTTCTTTTTAATCCTCATTTTACTCCATGAATATGTTTGGAAATGAAATTTCAATAGATTAATTTTCTCCTAACCTATGTATCATCAATATTGTACATTTATATTCTTAATTATGAGGTGATGTTATAGGTAAATCCATGAATATCTCCTTTTAATCTTCATTTTACTCCATGAATATGTTTGGAAATGAAATTTCAATAGATTAATTTTCTTGCTATTATATGTTTTACGAAGATATGGTAAGGAATTCTCTCTTGTTCTTCTTAGAAATAATTATATATAATTTATTTTTTTTCAAAATAGATTAAAAAAATTATATGAGAAAAATTATTAATTCATCAATATGTGTGTGTGTGTGTTGTGAGGAATAATTTCATAGTTCAACTTAATGGTTCATTATATAATCATGTGATCATCACCAATGATATATCTTAAAAAGCAACTGAAAAGCCTTGTGTATAAAATTGATGTATACTCTAGAGAGTGGTTCTCATATCACTATGTAAATTTTTGTATGCTACTTCAACAAAATTATAAGATAAACTGTAATACACATCATATATGCACCATAACAATTGCCATACAACTAATTTGTTTTAGGATACATGTGGCATTCTAGGGGTAAATTCCATATGATGTGTATATCAATATATTAAGTGTTGGTAAGTTGTGAGTATCTAAGAAATGATAAGGAATATCCATACATCATGATCTTGTAATGTGATTATAAATTGTGTCTATAATTTCCATAAAATGTATAAATGATTTGTTTAAAAAAATCAACACAATCAACCCTAAACAATGCTCATGATGTGGAATGTCATTGGTGAAACCAAAATGATGGTCACATGTCCCATTTATATGGTAATGGTGATCATATATATGTTGTAGCGACACTTGATGAGTAATTAAATAAATCTCAGAGTGTGACTCATTGTGCCATATTTTTTAAAGCATGATTTGTTTTCCTAGTTTTTACTAATTTGTTAACATATTTTATTCATTTGGAAAGCTAATTAATGATGCTTTAAGTAATTAGGACCTAATGAGAGATCATATTCACATCTTCACTGAAATATATTTGGTAATTGTAGTCACTATATGAACCACACATGCATGCTACTTAAGAAAAATTGAAATATAAACTATAATACACATCTTATATCTGCCATAACAATTGTCATACAACTTATTTACTTCTAGATACATATGAAATACTTTAGGTAAATTCCATATTATGTGTATACCAATATAGTAGGTGTTGGTAAGTTATGAGGATCTAAGAAATGATAGGGTATCCACACATTAGTGCCCTGGTGAATTTTTTGCATAATTTTCTATTTGTTGTAATTTTGTTGCCTGGATTTGTTATGGATTTCAAATAATACAATTATCTACCAATTGTTATTTATAAAGAAGAAGTACAATAAGTAGTCACCTATACTTCCCCACTGTGGTCAATGTTGATGTATGGCCTTGGCCCATTGATCTTACAATTAACTCACTATTCATATTCAATTTTCTCTAGTTCAACCCAATAAAATAAGGAAAATAGAAAATGAAGTCTTGATTTTTCTTTCCAGTGCTCCTACATAATACAAATACTCTTAAAAACCAATTAATATATAAATTTTCATCATTCATGCTAAAATTAGTTTGAATTTTTTTAATGAATCTGCTTACAATTAATAGATTACATTGCTCACAAAATAAGAGATAATTTAGAACTATGATTTCACAATAATAAATTACCCTAGCAATTCAAACTTCGAACATACCTTATGAAATTAAAATATGGCAGGTTAATGAGCCAATCTAGTTTCCCCGGGGCCAATATTGAGCTCAGCCTAAGTCTAAATGCCTTGAGAGTGCGAGTGTAAGGAACTAGACGCCTAAAGCTTTTATTTTGTGCTTGTGTAATTCACTGTTTGACCATCAAGCCAAGCCACCAGCTATATTAACACTACTTCATGTTGGGGCAGATTGGCATTCTAATTTTTTAGTGCTATAGTCGTACTTTTTCACTACTTCACTAATCACAACCTTGGAAGTTTGCAGGGCAACGAGCTTTATTCTTTCTTTGGTGTTTTATGTAAAAGAAAGGATTTGTGAAATTTTTGTAATAGGAAGGGGAAAACTAAATTGATTCTAATTTTAAAATATCAATAATGATAAGTGGTAATTCCTTTATTAAATTTTTAATTTTGAGTGAGCCAAAAAAGTAACTTTCCTTACTTTTTGAGTACAACCTTGCAATTGCGAAGAGGACTAGTGTCGCAAAATTATTGGTAAGTGGAAATTAAAGGGCGTAAGAACGTTTTTGAAAAAATTTCAAACGTCAAAATTAAGTCTTCTATCCTTCCTAGCACCTCATGGAAAATGGGAATCCACAAATTCTAGTCGTCAAATATGTGCAAAATGCCTTATGACGGGAAAAATGGAGGACTGGTCCTATGCTGCTACATGAGTTAGGGTTTCATGTGGCAACAAGGAACTTTGTATATTTTTTCAAGGATAGGAAAGGAGAATATTGTCAGTTAATCATCACATGAAACTTCATCACCATTTGAAAATTGTGTCCTAATTTGAAACAATAAGACTACCCAACTATTTCATTATTTAATATAGATTGTGTAATACAAAAAAATATCCTAGATAACTTAAATAATGTAAGCACTTTTGCAAAAATTTAGTGGGGAGAACCTTCAATTACATTTATTTTGAAGATCCACTTGCATTTTAAGCCATTTTAATTAGTCTTTCATGGCTATTCTAGTAAAAATTTCAACCTCTTGTAGAAATTTTTTTGTCACTTGTATTAGAAATGCAAAAATAAAATGTAAATAAAAATGATTTGAAATGCTAAAAATCAAATGCGCGCTACATAAAAATGATTTTTTTAAAAACTACATTAACGTCTGATATCACGTGCGCATTTGCCCTCATCTCTTGCAGAACAGCATTTGCCCTCAGCATTCGCCCTCAGCTCTTGCAAAACAGAATTCGCCCTCAGTTATTGCAAAATGGTAAGTTCTTACTGCAGGCCCTTCCTCCTATAGTAGGGTTGACCCTATTTGGGTTTTTTTGGAGCCTCTGAGAATACAAAGGTTGTGATTGATTATGGGGCACTGCCTATATTTGTGGAACTTCTTACCTCTGGGAATGATAATGTTCGAGAACAGGTAGCACGTTTATTTTAGAGGCATAAAATTATTCTTCCCAACTATCTTTATATGTCTATAATTTTGGAATTTGATTTAAAAAACTAGTACCCAACTTTGAGTTCAACTGGTGTTCGTGTAAGGCTGTTTGGGCTTTGGGAAATATTGTTGGAGACTCTGCAACATTTAGGGATCTTGCCCTTAGTCATGGAGCTCTGAGGCAGGTGCTTGCCTAGTTGAATGATACTGCCAGAATTTCAATGATAAGAAATGCTACATGGGCTCTGTCAAATTTTTGCCGTGGTAAACCCCAACCACTATTCGAACAGGTAAGCAGAATACATTTTCTACCTCTTCTTCTTAGTTCGCAGATACTGTGGATTTTTTTATAGATCTTGGTGCTTGGTAGATTTGGACGTAATATGGACCTAGGCGCTTGTTCATTACAATGACTCCGTCATCAGGTTTTATAAAATGCTCAAAAATTTGGGTTTCACAAGGGGATTACCCTTGCTTGCAATTATCGATTATCAATCACATTCAAAAAAAGTCTTTCGTAGCATTGCTGAGCTCTTTGTAGGTGAATTTCCGAGGCAATTTCACAATATATGAACTAAATTTGTCTGTCCTTTTCAATACTCTGCGCTTGTAACAGAACCAGACAAACAATCTAGTGGCCAATGCAACAACAACAACACCTCATGTTGCAATGCCTGCAATTCACCCTCTCTGCATGCATGAATGACTATGGCACCCTCTTTTGTGAACAAGTACTAGAGCTGAAGGTACTGGTTTCCATTAGGATCGTGGAATTCAACATCTAAAATAGTATCAAATTCCACTGCAATAGTATTCCCCGGTGAGGGCAACAGTTCATTGAGACCTATTGGACTCAACACCCCCAAATAGCCTCTAGGGCTACCCAGAGTGTGATCATATGGAGCAATAAAAAATGCTAATCCATCCCCAATTGAAACAAGAACAGGACCCACATTGATTACAGAAAACGAGAAACATGTTTTGAAAGAAGAAGAAACTTTTGTATTAGGGTCCAGAAATCTAACTGGTCTATTGTACAATGCCCTACCTGCACTTCAAATTGGTACTCCCAACTCCATGCTAAGGCTCACTGTGCCATTCTTCAGATGAGCATCTTAACCTGAAGTTTGATTCCAAAAACCCCAAGTCCCCTGTTCTATGCCCAAGACCTCTGTTACAATGAGTAGAGTTCTGAGCGAAATACTTCACAATAGGAAGCAAAAGAAACATCGCAAAATTGCTCCGCTTTAGACTGATAATTTTCTGTGCGAAAATTCAACTGCGGACAGTAAAAACATAATATCAAACACAACCAATCGACAATGGAATTTGAACATGAGGATTTATAACCACAGAAAACCCTCTCGAGGTTAAAATAATTCCATAATGGCTTTAATATTCTACTAATGAGCGCTTACAACACCATAGCAATTACTATCACAATGAAATCCGCTGGAAGCAAAGCCCTTGTAAAGTTTCTATATTTCCATAGTGGAAGCAAGAATCTTTCTTTCTCCCATGATCTGGTTCTGAATATTCTGAATATATTCTTAAAGCACATTTGGAGTCATTATTTTATGAATATTTAGTTCCAAATCTAATAATAACAACTCAAGTAAAGAAATTGCACATACCGTGGCTCCCACTGCTAATGAAAATGTGCCAAACATCTCTATGCAAGGAATCTCTGCACCCTGCATACAAATTCCATCGGAGAACAAGCAAGGTAATATATCCATGTCATCTCATACATATAAGCATAAAGACAAGAGTGACAGAACTACTGTAATATTTATTTGCAATGATAATGGTTAGCACCATTGAGTACGAACTCAAAATTCATGTTGCCAAAAAAATATTAAATACAAGTATTTATGTGACTGCCAAAGAGAGCATGACCTGAAGCTTAGAAAAGCACATGTTAGGTAAGAATCATGTAACTGAACAATGTAGAATTATAGTTGTTATGATGAAATAGATCCAGCATTTTTTCTGGGCCAACTAAATTTAGTTATACTACAAAATTGAGTGAGAGATACCATATAATTTCATCATAAAACTCATGTTAAACATTTGTAACAAGAAGATATCTATACAATCAGTATGCGTAGTGGTTATCACACTGTTAAAAGGAGAATCAATTTGCTTACAAGGATAATCTAGTTTCTCATCAAAGATGCAATCTGGCCCTTTCCAATTGGAACCAAAGGATCAGGGACCTATTTAGAGATTTCCAAAAACTTTCCATAACTCATATTTACATGGTTCACAATTTGTGAGGTAGACACACTCTTTAAGAAGGTTTGCAGAGTGAAGTCGTCTCATAGCTAGATAGATGCAAAGACTCTTTTAATAGAATAAGAGGATGATCTAACGAGTACGCCAAGTCTCTCACACCCCCTAAGCAAAACAATAATAGACCATAAAAGAAAAACTGAAAGGAGCATAGCCATCGTGAGAACATGGGGCCGGTTAAGGAGACGTAGACCTTGTCAGCTCAAACAATATATTTCAGAGAACATTATCTCCAGGAAAGAGAGGAGAAACCCATTCGAAAGTTGTTTGAATGGAATACATCAAAAGGCATGTTTCACCAGGAACAGCTAAAATAGTTACTTCAAAAATTAACGTTTTGATAGAACAATATTAAAAACTGGTTAATGATTCAATCCTATGACATACCTTAGGATGGAGAGATCTGCAGGCACCGCAACCAGGAGCATAGAAATCTAAAACAACAAGCTTGTCTCCAGCAATTAGAAGAGAATCAATCAATTCCTGGGCTGAATGAAATTCTACCATATTTGATGTCCCTCCTTTTTCCCACCATCTTGATAGGTGGGGCATACATGTCTGTGCTTCACGAACCTGGTAAGAAAATCACCCAACCAGAATCACTCTTAAAAATAGTGTTCTCATTGCTCAAGGTGTGCTTTGGTAGCAAGAATCTAAAGAGGCATGGAATAGGCAGTGTATATCTTTAGCCACCAGACTATTTTTTCCAATATTAAAGCTTCCTTAGGCCTTGCCATCATCTTACACAGAGGTGGTCTTGTGCTCCATAATGAGAGCCTATTAATGTGAGTTCTGTTGGAGTATATACACATTTCAATCTGTTGCTTTTCTAGTGTTTTGTTTCAATTTTTTTGTGATTTATACAATGCAGACTCAATAATATTGATATTATGAAGCTGATTTGTTTCGATAATTAATATGAATTTTGAGATTTTAAAATTTCACTACAAATAACCCAGTTTAGTCTCATTGTCAACTCATCTCTTGTTTGGGTGACTTGATGTGCATTGACATGTTTCCAAAACTGAATTCAATGCAAGGCATATTTGAAACTCTAACTCTGTCTTCCGGTGTCTTATTAGAAATTATTTAAGTTTTCATTTTGTGTTTTCAAGTTAGATATTGTTGTCAAGTTTTTACATTTATAATTTTATTGTAATGTGGCAGACTAATCAGGGCAGTACAGGAACAACCACAAGACGGGATGATCGTGGAAAGAGGCCAGCGGAAGAACATGTAAAGTACCAACATTGCATTGAAATAATATTAATTTTGTTCAAATATGTAGACACCTGGGCATGGTATGCCTAATGATTCCCTCTATGAGGAAGAGCTTTTTTCATCCCCATCTCCAGTGCTCTTGTTGCGAAAAAATGCACGAAAAGAAAGGTCGGAATTTGATACTTTGATAGACGCACCTAAAACACCTGAAATAGAAGAGAGGATAAAACAACCTATGACCCAGCTAGAAACATATTAGGTAATAATAAAAGGTCAAAAGCATATTTTTTTGTTCTGCATGAGATGAATTGTGATAGTTTGATCTTTAATTTTTACATTGACTAAACTAACAAAAAGTTCTTTTGTATGTAGCGTTTTCTGACACTTGCTGAACCCGGTGTTGGTGGTAGTGGGACACAAGGAAAAGAGATTTCCCAGCAACCCTCTTGTACACCTTCTACTCCTTTAGGTGCTAGCCAAGAAACACACCCTGCCCAAGCAGAAACCCAACCAACCGCTGAACGTGTTGGCAAAGATGAGGCTGATATGGCCAACTACATTATTGCGTTTCATGGAGCTACACATGTCAGCTCCACAGGGACCATTAATGGCACGTTGTTGGTCAATGATGAAGGTGTCCCTATAAATCACATACAACTCCCAGGTAAATTTTAATATTTTAACTATTTCATGTACTCTATCTAAAACATATTTTATCATGATTTTTATTTTTAAATTAATGATAATATCTTTTTTCTGTGTAGGAAACAATGAGTTCTACAGGTTTTTGGAGAGCCATGCGTTGGTAATTTTTGGCCCAACCATATGCACAAGGTGGAACTCCCAGAATTCCAACTTGAAAAAATAACTTCTAGATTATCTAGAAGACGTTTTTGGGGTCGACACATTTGACAGAACAACGGTGGCTCGAGTAGCCGGAAAATATTTGAAATATACCAGGGACACCTATAGGATGAAATTGCAATTTAAACCTAGATACGGGCATCCTCTCACAGCTCTAGAGAGTGAGTGGAGAACACTCATCCATGACGGAAAAGAGAAAAGGGCAAAGAAAGAAGGAAAAATGCCAACTGGACCCGCGAAGTAAATTACAACTTTAATTTCATAGCTTTAATTTTCTCTATGTCTAAAATAAAAGTGTGCTATGTCATATCTGAATTCAATATTTTGATGATAGGTTTCCTGACACCTTGAAGGAAACCAAATATAGGATTGAAAAAAAGGGCCATCACAAGCTAGGCCAGGGCGGCTACTTGAAATTAGTCGCAAGAATTGTAAGTAGCTAAACATCTTATAATTAATTGTATCGCCTTCCAACATTTTTGTAATCCTATCAAATATGATTAAAAATACACAATCATATGTAATGTAGGGTGGTGACATCGGAATAGAAACTACAGAGGAAGATAAAAATATCTATTTCCATTTCGGCTATCAAGCCATAGTTGAACGTCGCAGAAGCTTGCGGCAAGTCCCAAGATCCAGAATGCCTAATAAGGTAAAACATTAACCTTTCAATATCTTTGTTTTCATCCATAAATTTAATATCTAACAACTTTTTTAAATCAGGGGCGCAACAATGTCGATGAGGCAAATAACCCAGTTGTAGAGCTAGATGTAGATGTTTCTCACGTGCAACCAGATCATTGTAGTGGGGACCAGGCCGACAATGCTACTATCAGTGAGCGCCGTGACGGTAATTAATTTCCACTGATAATTTTTTATAATTATAACTTGATGGTTGTCCTTATAATTTTTTTTGTTTAAATGACAGATAATGTTTCCCTTGAGGATCTTACCCTAGAGAGGAACACAGGGCAACAGTCCCAACAGTGACAACTGGTGCACCAGGTAAATAATCTCATTGCAATTTTTTTTATTAATATTAGCGAACTAGTTCAATGATATTTAAAAAATGACAATTAAAATTTAATATTATATGTTTTTGTAGGCGATGCCCCGTCACTGGATGATACCAGACATCGGGACTATGCAACTAGGTCAGCAGTGCGGGTCGAAAGGCATGAAACAGAAGCAGAGCACGATGATATTGATGATGTAATTAAGAGCTTTAGAAATAGGAAGAAGAAAAAGAAAATTTGATAATGTAAAATATTGTATTATTATAAGACAAACGTTACCATACTTGGAACGTTTCTTGCATTATATAAAAAACTCATTTATCATACTATTTTTATGTCAAGCACTAATTTCAATGTTTCCTTGTGTACTTTTTGTTGAATTTTTTTTCTATTAGTTATTGAATATTTTTTTTTATGCTCATGAAAGTAAAAAGTGAAATATAGATTGGGTATTGGAGAATTGAGAGTGATGTGAGGGGGAGGGGAGGGGCCATAAGAGCTTCCACCTTCACGTGGTTGGCCCTGTTTAGTAGAGAATAATTTATTGGAGCTATTTAATCTTGGAGGAAACCTCCCTCGATCCAGCGTAGCAACAAAAAAGTCACTGTTGACTTAGTTGCTACTCTTTCAGATCGTGGGAGGCTTGTTCCAAGTTCATGCGACTCCAATAAATTGTTCTTGAAACAAAGAGGAGCTTATTCGGGTATGTTTTGACATTTTCAACATATGTTCTAACATTATCATAAGAATGCATCTTAGAGTAAAAAATACTACATCAATTACTTGTATTTATTGTATAGATAATGATGGATTTTGATTGACTTGGCAGTGCAGGTACAAATCCTCTTGCATCATGAGCAATACAGCTTGTCAACCAGGGTCATGTCCAGGATATTTTTGCTTGTGTGCTTGACCAGTTTCGTAATGTCACATTTTGTAAGTTCCTTTACAGTTCATAATTCAATATTAAGCTTGTTCATGATTATTATCTAGGTTTTTTGTATGTGTTTTTTCATCTATTTGATTATAAGCAACTCTGCATGTTTCCTATTGTTCACTATGATTTCTCCCATTACCACTCCCAGGATGAATCTGACTTTATTGTTACATAGGTTACTTTATTGTTACTATGATTTCTCCATTTACGTTTTCATATGTTACATCATGTAAAGTTTTCAATCTCAGGTTGGTGATGAGCTTTAGTTCTCCATACTTGGGGCTTTTCTGATATTTTCTCCCTCATGTCATTCCTGCATCACCTCATTGTTTGAGCATGCCAATTTTATACCACTTGTACCAATTGGCACATGTAAATCTCTGAGTGGTGCCACATTTCACCTATTTTCGGCCCACTTGACAACCTAAAAAAATCAAATCCACACACCATGTGTCTTTATCATGGAGTGCCACATGTCATAGATATTTAGGCCGATAGGCCTTCTGTTATGAAAGAGTTCAATTTTTTTTCGTCAACACTTCTTATCTAGGCACGACACTTGTTACTTGTTTAATTTGACGGTCACAGTCTCTCGGGTTACCTTCTAGGTTTGACATACCACTGGTTTCTGGTATATTTCCATGGAATCGGTCTGAAAAATACCAGCAACAATCCACACACCTACAACCGTCGACAGACCTGACATTTTAGTAGCTGCATTTCCGCAACTGCCAATACATGTCGGGAAGAATGTGACACAAAAATTATGGCCAACCATAGATGGTGCACATGATAGAGATAAAATTGACAAAATTTGTGCTGACATTGAGAAATCGAATCATGTAATGAAAAGTGTGATCGACAGATCAAATAACCATGGAGGTTGAAATTATAATAATATTCCATGGTTATTAACAGAACAACAAAGAAATGATGTAGACGAGGTCGTTAGAAGAATTTAATTTCCAACAGGTTTTGCTTCAAACATAAATAATATCTTAACAAAGAAAGGCGACTTCAGTGGGGTGAAAACACTGTTGAATCTCTGATTAAACTGAGAGGGGGGGGGGTGAATCAGTTTAATACATTCCTGATCTTTTAAAATTTTCAATAAACTTATTTACACCTTCATTTCAAACTCTATTTGATGTGAGAGTAATCTTAGAATGTAATCTGGAAGTATTAGTTTAATAGATCAGTAGACTTAATTTGAGAGCAGCAGGTATTAAGCAAATGATACATATCAGATCAATACATAAATATCATGCACAGAGACACTAGATATAAGTGGAAACCCATAAAGGGAGAAAACCACATCTTATTATTGTTGTGATGCAAGGAAAGCTCCAACTCCCTCTCACCACTGTTTTTAGAACAACCTATAGGAGGCTCCTGCCTCAGTGCGCAGGCACCTTTCCTGAGGAAGGCTCAACTCCCCTTCAGTTTTCTGCAGCCTTAGCTCCCAGGAGAGGCTCAACCTCAGTCAACTGGCGCGCGACTATCAAGCTGCAACTTGATAGGGAAGCTCCAACTTCCTCATTTTCTAAAACTGAATGTTTGCTGATTTACCTCAGATATCAGCTATGTTCTGTAGCTTCTCTTAATCTTCTCTGCCTTCTATATTCTGCATTCTCTGTATATATGCTCTCTCCCTTGCTCTCAAAAAAAAAAACTCTCTCTGCATATCAAGATGATATTATTTATAGATTTCCTCACATGACTGTTTGTATTCTGCTTGGAATTCGAAATGGAAAGTCATGTCTCTTTGCCTTCTGCCTTCTTACTCCTTTTATCAGCTTACTCAGAAATTATAACTGTAGGTGTCAATTTTAACATTACAGTGGGAGTTTGTTTTCTCTCGGAGACATGCCAATGCATCACAAACAATAAAAACAATTAAAACATTTACATTCGAATTACATTTTGAATTCCAACTCAACTCATTTAGTCTTTTGAATTGGTACGCATTTGTCTTTTCTTTGGCTGTCTTTGTCTTTTCTGTGACTGTGTTTTATCTCCTTTCGGCTCTGTTTGCTCTTCTGTCCTCTGTTGTGGTGTAACTGCTGCATACGTGTAATTGTGCCTTTTATATCCGCTGACTGTAAATCTGGAGGGATTCCAACACTTTTCATTCCACGAGTGTCTTGTTGATGTGGAACATTCCGCAAGCGGAACGAACATATATTACAGTTGTTGTATATTAATAATCGCCCTCCCCTTAAGCTGAGGCCCATGGGTCTACAGACCACACGACACTTTTCAATACAGTCGCAACATTCGTTTTATATTACCAATCGCCCTCCACCTTAAGCCGAGGCCCGTGGGTTTACAGACCACGTGGCATATTTTAATACAATCGCCCTTTATGTATATAACAACGCCTTTTGATACAACTTAAATCAACTCTCGACATCCTTATATAAGTTTTTAACAAACAACTGCTGCTTCTACTATAATCAATGAATAATCTTGATAATACTTAACAAATGCTCTTTCGGGCCCACCTGACATGTTTTCCGATGCATTGGTTCTCCTCCGATTGCGATTGATCGCTCCTGCTCCGATTCCGATTCAATCGGAAATCGCCAATCGATTGAATTGATATCACTCAACTATTGCAGCTCCAATGTGCTCCGATTTCGATTCAATCGGAAATCGCCAATCGATTGAATTGATATTACTCAACTATTGCACCTCCAATGTGCTTCGATTTCGATTCAATCGGAAATCTCCAATCGATTGAATTGATATCACTCAACTATTGCAGCTCCAATGTGCTCCGATTTCGATTCAATCGGAAATCGCCAATCGATAATTGCAATGCGCTTCCACCTTTGGACTCTTCACAATTTCCGATCTGATTGGGGAGGGGTCCCACCTTATAAAACTTTGTTTTATGCGCTCCATAATATATATGCTTTGGACCATTGCAGAATATGAAATGCGTGACATTTATATGTATTGTGATGGATATTATATATATATATATGTGTCCGCCAACGGGTTAGGCGATTCCCGGAATAATTTTTATGAATTATGTTAATTCTATACCGCCGGTTGGAGTGTGTGATTCCCGGAATTTGGTTTTGCATTATATGCATAATGCCCAGCTTGAGGTACGATTCTCGAAATTATATATCTGTCCTCCGGGTTGGGCGATTCTCGAAATTATGTTTGTATGTGTTATATGTGCTCCGCTTGCATATAACTGATATATATGTTTATATATTTTTCCACTGGAGTGAAGCGATTCCCGGAATTTTATAACGGCTCTGCTTCTGCCTCTGCCTCTGCTGCTCCTGACGCTCTGCCTCTGCCTCTATTACTGAGATAACGGCTCTGCTTCTGCCTCTGCCTCTGCTGCTCCTGTCACTCTGCCTCTATTGCTAAGATAACGATTCTGCCTCTATTATATTCATTTCCTCTGCCTTCATTTGCTTCTTTGCTACCTCTTTTCTTGAGCGCTGCCTCCTTTGCTTGGGCACTGCCTCCTTTGCCATCAATGACAATATTTCCAACAGTCTCCCCCTTTGGCATTGATGGAAATCCACTTTCTATGTTTGCTTTCTCTTTCTCTTGTTGCTTGCTCTTCCTATTTGCTATTTGTTCTTCCTCCTGTTATTTGTTCTTCCTCCCCCTTTGACATCAATGGCAAAGGATGACGCCTCATCTCTCTGTATGGGTTTTGTCATTGCATTTCCTTTCTCTGAGTTACGTATAGGTCCTCTTCTGCTGAAATTGGACTATGCTGCTCCAGTGTGATGTATGAAACTTGTTGAGAGAACATTTAATGATGCATTTAATCCTGTGTTAACAATATAATCTGTGTTGAGGCTTCTGCTGCTATATATATCTCTGGTATAATCTGTGCTAGATTGCCGATATATGTTTAATGTTTTTTCATGCTGAATGCTGATAATACTGAGAATGCTGATCCTGTGGACCTGTTATATGCTTCCCTTGCTTGTTGATTTCCTTTAGGAAAGATATTTTCGTTTATGCTCTCCCCCTGAGACTTATGCTTTCTCTTTATATTAGAGAGTAGTATCTACAGATACTACCCCTAGTCTGTCTCTCAAGTATTCGAATGGTTCTCTGGCAAGTGGTTTAGTAAATATATCTGCTATCTATTCTTTTGTTGGTACATAGTCTAGTTTAACTATTTTCTGAGCCACTTGTTCTCGGAGAAAATGATATTTGATTGGTATATGTTTAGTTTTTGAATGAAGCACAGGATTTTTGGATATACTTATAGCACTTGTATTATCACATTTGATTGAGATAGGTTCATTAATTCTTACCTTCATGTCTTGAAGTGTCTGCTTCATCCACATGACTTGTGTGCAACATGCTACTGCTGCTATATATTCTGCTTCAGTTGTAGACAGAGAGATGGATGTTTGTTTCTTGCTTAGCCATGCCACCAGACTTTCTCCTAGATAGAATGCACCTCCACTTGTACTCTTCCTATCATCCACACAGCTGGCCCAATCTGCATCTGTGTATGCTGTTAAGGTGAAGCTTTTTCCTTTAGGATACCAAAGCCCATATTGTGCGGTTCCTTGTAGATATCTGAGTATTCTTTTTACTGCCAGAAGATGGTTTTGTTTAGGTGCTGCTTGATATCTTGCCACTAGTCCTACTGCTAGCATGATGTTTGGTCTTGAAGCTGTCAAATATAGCAGGCTTCCTATCATGGATCTGTAGAGTTTTTGATCTACATCTGCAGACCTATCATCAGCACACAGCTTGCATCCCGTGATCATGTGGGTTGTCATTGGTTTGCAGTCCTCCATTTTGAATTTTTTCAGCATTTCTTTTAAGTATTTTTCTGAGATAGGTTCATTAATTCTTACCTTCATGTCTTGAAGTGTCTGCTTCATCCACATGACTTGTGTGCAACATGCTGCTGCTGCTATATATTCTGCTTCAGCTGTAGACAGAGAGATGGATGTTTGTTTCTTGCTTAGCCATGCCACGAGACTTTCTCCTAGATAGAATGCACCTCCACTTGTACTCTTCCTATCATCCACACAGCTGGCCCAATCTGCATCTGTGTATGTTGTCAAGGTGAAGCTTTTGCCTTTAGGATACCAAAGCCCATATTGTGCAGTTCCTTGTAGATATCTGAGTATTCTTTTTACTGCCAGAAGATGGTTTTGTTTTGGTGCTGCTTGATATCTTGCCACTAGTCCTACTGCTAGCATGATGTCTGGTCTTGAAGATGTCAAGTACAACAGGCTTCCTATCATGGATCTGTAGAGTTTTTGATCTACATCTGCAGACCTATCATCAGCACACAGCTTGCATCCCGTGATCATGGGGGTTTTCATTGGTTTGTAGTCCTCCATTTTGAATTTTTTCAGCATTTCTTTTAAGTATTTTCTTGAGAAATGAATGTGCCAGTGTTCTTTTGCTGAATTTGCAGTCCTAAGTAGAAACTGAGTTCTCCAATCATAGACATTTCAAACTCTGTTTTCATCTCATCAGCAAACCCTTTTGCTAGTTCATCTTTGTTGCTTCCAAACATAATGTCATCAACATATACAACAACAATTAGGAATTCATTTTCATGCGCTTTGATGTATAGATTGCTATCTACTCCACCTCTCTTAAAACCCTGTTTTTGCAAATATTTGTCCAGTCTTGAGTACCAAGCACGAGGAGCCTGTTTCAGTCCATATAGGGCCTTCTTTAGTCTGCACACATAGTCTTCTTTGTCTGTAAATGAGAAGGCTTCTGGTTGTTCCATGTACACTTCTTCTTCTAGATCTCCATTAAGAAAAGCAGACTTTACATCCATTTGATATACCTTGAAGTCTTGATAGCATGCAAATGCCAGGAACATTCTGATAGCTTCCATTCTAGCTACAGGGGAAAATGTTTCATCATAATCAAGTCCTTCTATCTGTGAGTATCCTTTGCAGACTAGCCTTGCTTTATTTCTGATTACTTGTCCTTGCTCATTCATTTTGTTTTTGAATACCCATTTTGAACCAATGATATTTTTCTCAATAGGTCTAGGAACTAGTTCCCAGGTATTGTTCTTCTCAATTTGGTCCAATTCTTCATTCATTTCTTTTATCCAATACTTGTCCTTGCTGGCTTCGTCAAATTTCTTTGGCTCTATTTGTGATAGCATGGCTATGTATACTTCTTTTGTTTGTTCTATTAGCTGCCTTCTTGTATGGACTCCTGCTTTCTTGTCTCCTATGATCTGATCTTCAGGATGATTCTTCTGAGTGTATCTTGAGGGGGTTTTTGAGCTCAGCTCTGCATCATCTGTTGTCTTTCTTGTTTCATCATCATCCTTGTCTTCCTCTTCATGGTTGTCTGATGGACTGCAGCAGTCTGTATTTCTTGTATTGTTTAGAAGTTCTTCATCAAATCTCACATCAATACTTTCAACTATCTTCTGAAGGATCTTGTTGTAGCACCTGTACCCTTTGCTTTTGGAAGCATATCCTAGAAAAATCCCTTCATCTGCTCTTGCATCAAATTTCCCATGGTTTTCATCATTATTATTTATGTAACACTTGCTACCAAAGACTCTGAAATGTTTTATTGAAGCTGGCTTTCCATGCCATAGTTCATAGGGAGTCTTGTCACTGCTTGGCCTTAAGTGAGCTTTATTAAGGATATGTACTGCTGTGTACACTGCTTCTGCCCAGAAGGTTTGAGCAATATTATTCTCTTGCATCATAGCTCTTGCTATTTGTTGTACAGACCTGTTTTGTCTCTCTGCTACTCCATTCTGCTGAGGTGTCCCTGCAATAGTAAATTTTTGCTTTATTCCATGTTCATTACATAGGTCGGGAAAGTCATAATCAGTGAATTCACCTCCTCTGTCTGATCTGATGCATTTCAGCTTGCATCCTGTCTGATTTTCTGCTAATGCTTTAAATGTTTTGAATTTGTACAGAGCTTCCGATTTATTCTTGAGAAAAGCAACCCATGTCATTCTGGAGAAATCATCTATTATCAGCATAAAGTAGGACTCTCCACTTGGTGTTTTAGTTCTTGCAGGTCCACAGAGATCCATGTGCACAAGTTGCAGTGGTCTTCTTGTTGATAACTCTTCTTTAGATTTAAAGGATGTGCGAGTTTGTTTCCCCAACTGACAAGATTTGCATATTGTGTTTGAGGGCCTTTTTATTTCTGGCATATCTCTGACAAATTTCTTCTTGCTCAGTCTAATGATATGGTCAAAGCTAAGATGTCCCAATCTCTTATGCCATAACCATGACTCCTCGAGTTTGCTAAGATGGCAGGCTTGATCCTCCTCTCTCACTATGTACACATTACTCTCTGTTCGAACACCTTTGAGTAGAGTTTTTCCTGTTGTTCTTGATCTGACTACACAATCTTGTGCTCTAAAGAGAACTTCACAGCCTTTATCACACATCTGACTGACACTCAGTAAATTTTCTTTCAGTCCATCTACATATAATACATCTTGGGCCTTTCCTCTGCCATTGTCTATGCTGACTGATCCTTTTCCCTTGATCTTTCCTGATTTGTCATTTCCAAAAGTGACATTGCCCGATTTCTTTTCTTCAAGAGTTAAAAACTTGTTTTTATCTCCTGTCATGTGTTTAGAGCAGCCACTGTCCAAATACCATTGACTCTTCAAATCTTGAGCAGTTAAATCCAATTCACATTTATTCGCCTTCTTTATCCACTGGAGGCCCCCTTTTGTTTGGTATCTTTTGTGAGGTGATGGATTATATCCCTTTACAGAACACTTGGAAGATATATGCCCAATTTGATTGCATATACAACATTTGATTATAGTTTTTGCGGAATTGTGAGCATGAACAAAATTGATTTGACTCATAAACCTCCTTGAGGTATTGAACATCAGTCTTTGACCATACTTTCTACATTCAATAATTCTATGGCCAAAATCCTTACAATAAAAACAATAACCATAGAAATTACTTGCATACCTGATGTAAGGTTGTCTCTTCCATGCTTGCCTCTTTTGCTAGTTTGAATCATTCTTCCTTGCATGACAATATGCAGCAATGTGTCCTTGCTTGTGGCAGACATAACAGGTGGCATTCTTCATAGGAGGGAAGAATCTCCTTTGATGGCTTCCAAATTTGACATACTCAGGAGCATATGATCCTTTTTCTGTTATCTTAGTAATTATTGCATTCTTTGTTACTAGAGGTTTCTTCTGCTCTCTGTCCCTCTTATTGCAGATTTCTTCTTTTGTAGGAATTAATTGAGCTACTTCCTCATCCTTCTTTGATTTTACAAAAATAATCTCTCTGTCAACCTTTTCTTTTCCTTTACTTGATTCTCCTTCGTAGCCTATTCCAGTCTTTATCATAGGAGATCTTTGAGAAACCAAAATTTCATTCAACTTAATAGAGCTTGTTGTTTGAGAAGGGTATATAGAAACTTTCTCTTGAGCTTTTTCTAATTTCTTTCTCAGACATAGAATTTCTTCTACAAGCTTCTCTTGCTCTCGAGATTTATCTTTGATTTGCTGAAGTAACATATCTTCTATCTTCTTGGCTTCTTCAATCTTTACCTTCAGCTGCATGAGGACTTCTGAATTTTGTTCTTCTTCCACACATTTTAGGAGAATCTCTTTTTGTTTTCTGCATTTTAGTTTGAGTCTGTCAATCTCTTCCAGAGCACTTCTTAGCTCCCCCTCAAGGTCTACTTCCCCTTCTTCTTCTTCATCTTCTAGTAGGAGTCCCTCAAGATCTTCTATGGCCATCAATATAAATTCTGAGGTTCCTTCTTCACTTGAGGGTTCATCTGAGTCTTCAGATGCACTGCTGTCTTGGTGAGCATAAAAGGATTTTCTGCTGAATTTCTTTCCTTTCTGCAAGTTCTTTGATGTGTCTTTCTCTGATTCTTGAGCTTGATTTCTTACTTTCTTGTGAGGACATTTAGCAGCATAATGTCCAACTCTTCCATAGTTAAAGCATTTGAAGGGAAGTTTACCTTTCTATCTACCTAAGCCTCTATCCAATTTCTTGACAAATTTAGCCTCTTCTTCATCAGAGCAGGAACATATGTCTTCCTTTTCTTCTTTCTTCTTTTCTGTTTTGAATGCTGCCTCCCTTGTGCTTGTCTTCTTCTGTGGGAGCCTCATCTCATATGCTGTAAGATTTCCTAGTAGCTGATTCATGGTCAAGGTCTCCCAATTCGCTGTCTCTTCTATTGCAGATACCTTGGGATTAAATCTGGATGGGAGTGATCTTAGAATCTTTTGCACAACTATAATTTCTGGTATGGTTTCTCCAAGAGCTTTCACATTGTTAACAATTTCTGCAACTTTTAAGAAGAAGCTGCCAACATCTTCATCATCATTCATTTTTAAGTTTTAAAACTGGGCTCTATATACTTGAAGTTTGGCATTTTTTACTTTCTGGTCTCCCTCATGTATGCCTTCAAGAGTATCCCATATTTTCTTGGCAGTGTCTTTGTGCATTACTTTAATAAACTCTGCTTCACATAATCCATTCAGGATGGCATTCATGGCTTTTGCATTAGCTACAAAGCTTTCTTTAGCTTATTTTTCTGTATCAGTTGACTTCGGGGCATATCCTAATTCCACAGCAGCCCAGACTTCTATTCCTAGAGACATTATGTATGTCTTCATTCTGATTTTCCAGAAAGCATAATTTTCACCGGTGAAGAAAGGGGCTTTATGGGCATATCCTAATTCCACAGCAGCCCAGACTTCTATTCCTAGAGACATTATGTATGTCTTCATTCTGATTTTCCAGAAAGCATAATTTTCACCGGTGAAGAAAGGGGCTTTATTGGTTGAGCATCCTTCTTTACTAGCCATCTTGGGAACCTAGGATCTCCTTTCAGTTTTTAGACTTGTACAAAGGAACCGGCTCTGATACCAATTTTTGAATCTCTAATTAAACTGAGAGGGGGGGGGGGGTGAATCAGTTTAATACATTCCTGATCTTTTAAACTTTTCAATAAACTTATTTACACCTTCATTTCAAACTCTATTTGATGTGAGAATAATCTTAGAATGTAATCTGAAAGTATTAGTTTAATAGAGCAGTAGAATTAATTTGAGAGTAGCAGGTATTAAGAAAATGATACATATCAGATCAATACATAAATATCATGCACAGAGACACTAGATATAAGTGGAGAATGAGGAAACCCATAAAGGGGAGAAAAACCACATCTTATTATTGTTGTGATGCAAAGGCAAGCTCCAAATCCCTCTCACCACTTTGTTTTACGCGAGGCACCAACCTACATGGGCTCTACCTCAGTGCCGCAGGCGCAACTTGCAAGGAAGCACCAACTCCTTCAGTTTTCTGCAGGCACCAACCTACAGGAGGCTCCAACCTCAGTCAGCTACAACTGACGACTATCAAGCTGCAACTTGATAGGGAAGCTCCAACTTCCTTTATTTATCAAACTGAATGTTTGCTGATTTTCCTCAGATATCAGCTCTGTTCTGTAGCTTCTCTTAATCTTCTCTGCCTTCTATATTCTGCATTCTCTCTATATATGCTCTCTCCCTTGCTCTCTAAAAAAAAACTCTCTCTGTATATCAAGATTATATTATTTATAGATTTCCTCACATGACTGTCTGTATTCTGGTTGGAATTCGAAATGGAAAGTCATGTCTCTTTTCCTTCTGCCTTCTCACTCCTTTTATCAGCTTACTCAGAAATTATAACTGTAGGTGTCAATTTGAACACTACAGTGGGATTTTTTTTTCTCTCGGAGACTTGCCAATGCATCACAAACAATAAAAACAATTAAAACATTTACATTCGAATTACAATGTGAATTCCAGCTCAACTCATTTAGTCTTTTGAATTGGTACGCATTTGTCTTTTCTTTGGCTGTCTTTGTCTTTTCTGTGACTGTGTTTTATCTCCTTTCGGCTATGTTTGCTCTTCTGTCCTCTGTTGTGGTGTAACTGCTGCATACGTGTAATTGTGCCTTTTATATCTGTTGACTGTAAATCTGGAGGGATTCCAACACTTTTCATGCCACGAGTGTCTTGTTGATGTGGAACATTCCGCAAGCGGAACGGAAATATATCACAGTCGTATATTAATAATCGCCCTCCTGTTAAGCTGAGGCCCGTGGGTCTACAGACCGCGCGGCATATTTTAATATAACCGCAACCATGTTTTATATTACCAACACCTCCACCTTAAGCCGAGGCCCGTGGGTTTACAAACATCAAAGCTGTTTTGTCTAATCACCCTTTATATATATAACAGCACCTTTTGATACAACTTAAATCAACTCTCGACATCCTTATATAAGGTTTTAACAAACAACTTTTGCTTCTACTATAATCAATGAATAATCTTGATAATACTTAACAAATGCTCTTTCGGGCCCACCTGACATGTTTTCCAATGCATTGGTTCTCCTCCGATTGTGATTGATCGCTCCTGCTCCGATTCTGATTCAATCGGAAATCGCCAATCGATTGAATTGATATCACTCAACTATTACAGCTCCAATGTGCTCCGATTTCGATTCAATCGGAAATTGCCAATCGATTGAATTGATATTACTCAACTATTGCAGCTCCAATGTGCTTCGATTTCGATTCAATCGAAAATTGCCAATCGATTGAATTTATATCACTCAACTATTGCAGCTCCAATGTGCTTCGATTTCGATTCAATCGTAAATCGCCAATCGATAATTGCAATGCGCTTCCACCTTTGGACTCTTCACAATTTCCGATCCGATTGGGGAGGGGTCCCACCTTATAAAACTTTGTTTTATGCGCTCCATAATATATATATGCTTTGGACCATTGCAGAATATGAAATGCGTGACATTTATATGTATTGTGATGGATATTATATATATATATGTGTGTGTGTGTGTGTGTGTGTGTGTGTGTGTGTGTGTGTCCGCCAGCGGGTTAGGCGATTCCCGGAATAATGTTTATGAATTATGTTAATTCTATACCGCCGGTTGGAGTGTGTGATTCCTGGAATTTGGTTTTGCATTATATGCGTAATGCCCGGCTTGGGGTACGATTCTCGGAATTATATATCTGTCCTCCGGGTTGGGAAATTCTCGGAATTATGTTTGTATGTGTTATATGTGCTCCGCTTGCATATAACTGATATATATGTTTATATATTTTGCCGTTGGAGTGAAGCGATTCCCAGAATTTTATAACGGCTCTGCTTCTGCCTCTGCCTCTGCTGCTCCTGACGCTCTGCCTCTGCCTCTATTGCTGAGATAACGGCTCTGCTTCTGCCTCTACCTCTGCTGCTCCTGTCGCTCTGCCTCTATTGCTGAGATAATGGTTCTAACTCTATTATATTCGTTTCCTCTTCCTTCATTTGCTTCTTTGCTGCCTCCTTTGCTTGAGCGCTGCCTCCTTTGCCATCAATGACAATATTTCCAACAAACACATGATTGGCATACCTTTGTTAAGGTAATTTTTTTGGTATACGTTTTTGTATGTTATTGCTTGAATAAATATTTTAAATTTTCCTTTTTTTTGTTTAATTTGGAAAGTAATAACGATTCATTTTTTATTTTTATAGTATTTCCTACTTGTATCTCTCCCAAAAAACTTCGACAACAATGTCAAACAAGTTATATATGGTCTTAGTAAATACATGAGGTAAGTAGTTTTGATTTATCTACAAAATCTAATTGATACAATTTATTTTCGTACGTAATGAAATAATGTATTAATTTACTTGTAATGAAATATATATTATGTTTCATTGAAATAACCTTGTGTAATGATTTGCAGATGGTTGTCATTGAAAGAAATCCATAAAGATGAAATAAAGTATTGGAAGAGAGAAATTCCTCGGCTAATGTGTGAAATGCAAAAGTATCTACCTCCAACATTTTTCAATGCACAAGAACACTACTTGATACACCAAGTTGAGGAGATTGAAATGTGTGGACGAGTACACACAAGGTCAATGTCGATGGTCGAGAGGCACCTGAAATCCTTGAAGACTTTGGTTAGACAAAGAGCATGACCTGAGGGTTCTATGGTTGAGGGATATGTGGTATATCAATCCATGGTGTATATTAGTCATTACCTTCCTATATTAGCTGCGCTAGTGATGAAGGCAGTGGATTGCATTTGGGATGTGAACTCCATCAAAAAATTTGAAGTGGAGCACATGTTGGGAAAAGGTAGAATGAAGAAAGTGAGCGGTAAAAGATTTATTATGTATAATACATATAATGTTTCATTTTTTTACATCATGTATATGATCATTATACTCATTTAGGTCTTATTCTTTAATATTTTATTAATTAATATAATTTACCATGGTTATAAGTAATATTTATTAATATTGGTGAATTATTGTTTTTTTATTCAAGTGCTCAAGATTATGAGGCACTACTTTTATACATTGCAAACAATCTTGAGTGGATGAGTGAATGGATTGAAACATGTAAAGCACGTAACGATGATAGGTTATCATGGAAACTACTGTGTGAATTGATTAGAGAAGCACATCGTAGTGGAGATGGAAACATTACGGAAAAGGAAATCGATTTAGCATATGGTTTGAAAGGTAGAAAGGTAAGCAATAAATTCACCTATTTTATTCATTACTTATTTTATACTATATTTATAATGTGACAACAAGTTTGATTTTTTAGTTAATTTTCATGCTGTGTAAATTATATGATTAACTATTAATTAAGAATGCATCTTTTTCATGTTTGGCATATTGCAGTTGAAACACCACAAGGCTATGTGGTGCAATGGTCGTAAATTTCGCGTTAAATAGTTGGATGATAACAAGAAAACTTCTGATAGTGGGATAGCTACAGTATTCCAGGTCACTAATGTTTCCTCCAAGAGTGACAGACATCCTCGAGAATCTGAAAATAGATATTATGGGTTCTTAGATGATATAGTTGAGTGTGACTTAAATTCCTTCAAAATAGTTTTGTTCAATGTCAAATGGTATAGGCTACGGATGAATGTACGTGATGATGATAGAACACTTATTCAACATGACAATGGATTTCCAATGGTTAAAACATCGTAGTTTGAAGCAGGAAAAGATTGCTATGTTTTTCCAAGCCAATGCGAACAAGTCTTTTACTCAGAGGTTCCAAGTGAGAACGAATGGTCATTTTCTATTAGATATGATCCAAGAGGAAGGCTAGTATAGTATACTGTAGAGGAAGAAGATGATATTGATCTAGAAGAAGATGATGCAGTGGCAGATGAGCAGGAAGATGCATTGACAGATGAAGAAGATATCTTAGAAGATAAACCAGGCATAGGAGATGAGGCAACAATTATTGATGATGATGTCGATGAGGATATCATTGAAAATGACATAACTGATGATGATGATGACATGGTCTATCATTTCAACATCGTTTCTGAATCAGATGTTGATATAGATGTCGATCAGTTGGATGAAGATCAAGAAGATACATAACAAGAATATTAATATGGTATCTACTTCCAGTGCCCAAAATTGGTGGTACAGGCTATGTGGGCCTCTTATGGTATCTACTGCCAGTGCCCAAAAGAAAGTTAATATTTATGATATTCGTGATGGAGATCCTGTGATTTCAATGTGCTTGTTTTGAAAGTTTAGGTTTCATAGTAAATCATCAATGAGCTCTGCAATAAGGCACATTGAAATCTTGGATACCTATTCCATGCCAAAATCAGTTGTATCTTCCATAAATACACAATCTTGGACCACTCTGTATAAATCTGCTTCTCAGACAATATTACATATCCCTCATTATATAGGTGGTGTTCTTACATGCATATCAAAGGCATTGTTTTGGAAATCATTTTATAAGTCACTAGATATTGTGGGTAAAAGGATCTAGGGTCTCCACATGTAACTGTGTTGCTCGGAGACTCACTCTGCCTGTCCTTAAATTTGTAAACATAGTAGTATGCCAATGCTTCTTTCATTTTGTATGCATAAGACAATTTTTTGTCAAAGTCCATAATTGTTTTTAATTTTTATCCATCCCAGTTTTGTTGTGAGTGCACAGGTTTTTGGCTCAACACAGATCTATTATATCTTTTTACTTTTCCTTTACTAACTATTTGAAATTTCTAGTTATATTTAGAGGTGTCTTTTAAGGGATGAGGGGAATTACTTGGATTTAGTGCTGCCCACTCTCAATATAGGCTCACAGTAAACTATGACACATTTTGATGTATATCAATGGTAGTTGGGGCAGCAACGAAATAAGTTTCATGCTTCAGTAGATTTATTCTTCTTGAAAAGCTTTTAGCTGACAAAAAAAAGGGAATGAAACACATAACCAGTCCCCTTCCTTTTATTGGACCACTTTATTTCTTTTTATGAGAGCATCTATAGGCTAAAGTTACTAGAAGTGGTCAAAAGTGAGTTTGGTTAGTTGGCAAAGTCCAACTATTCTTAGCCCTCAACAATTTTTATAAATGCTTCATACTTCATACTTCATAAATGCTTGTTTTCTATTGAAGCAGAGTATATTTTGTTTATTTATTGATAGATAGAAACTCAAATTATTTTAATGAGGTCTAATGAAATTTTGGCGATCTTGTGAGCTTTTCAGCCTAGTGGAGAACCTCTAGTGTTATGTTTTGTTGATTTTTCTGATGCAATATGTGCCGCAACTGCCTTAAAATTGATGTTGGTTGCACAAGGATTCGTTCCTGTTTTACTGTCAAATTTTCTCTTTATGGTAGCCTTCTCTTACTACCATTACCTGAAATTTATAGGCTATGATGGTAAGTTTCTTTTGATAAAAGTTATTAGATCTAAACTGAATTAAGGTTCCATTTTTAAAGTTGTTTCTATACGTTTATCTTTAATACTTCATATCTTTCTCTGCATCTTCTACAGTGTTACCCTTCTTGGATAAGAAAAAAAATTTCCTCTACCCTATTGGCTTTATTATTATTCTCTTTCCATTCTGTAAGTGATTCAGAGAGCCTGCAAATGTATATTTCTTTCAGTCTTTTCAAATTTGGTTTTGAACTTTCAAGTTTTCTATTTTGCTAACTATACAATGTTTGTTATGTGTTATTTTTTCGATCTAACATGAACATTATATGTTTGTGCACTGTATGTTTAGTGGTACTTGCTAGCTTCAATCCTACATGATATGTTTTGAGTTTCTACTATGCTTAGAAGCGTTCAAAGGGAACCATTTTTATAAATCACCACTACCAGGGCTGGAATTGTAGCTGATATGGGAACGAGCAATGGATGGTATGAAAATTTAGTCACGTGTATCTATTTGTAAAGGTGCTAATTTTCATCTCAATCACCTGCATTAGTTATCAGAATTGTGTATAAACCGAATGGATACTTGGTAGTTTTCTGAGTTTGGTTTTTCATTTTGCTGGAGTCCATTCTTATAAATTAATAGATTATTTTTTCCATCTTCTGTGGCAAGCTCTCTCTTTCTTTGTCCTGCCATTTTCTTCCTTTTTCATTACTGAATTTCATGTGCAAATTCTCAATTTGATTGAACAGAAATGGATGTGGATTTTCTAGTGAAATGAACAATTGGAAGACATTTAACTTTCTATCGAGATCCATTTTAAACACTAACGAAATGTGATATACAGATGATACCCCATCTTTATTTTTATTTTATTTTATTTGCTAGACATTCCCATCCAAAAACACTATGGACATGATCCATAAGCTTAAGAACAAAATTTGCTAAATCCACATACATCAACCATTTAGTTTTTGCAGATTGCGACAAAGAAATACAATGTAGCTAATGTTGGACAGTTAGGGATCAATATAGAGTGAATATGGAGTCTGAAATAGCATATGAGGATATCCAAAACTATGACAGTAGGGTATTTATAAACCTTTTCATCAGCTAGTGCATTACTGAGTCCAACTAACATAACCATTATTAAACAAATTACAAAGCACTCTTCCAACTAGCCAGTGAATATGACCTAGGGAATCTCAAAAAAGATGTCATCAAGTTTACAATTGATCAAAAATACCACCATGGTTGTGCATTGCATGGTTGATATGTTGTACATGTGGTTTGCGTCCAGTTGCTTGCTTCAAGAGATTATAAATTATGAAATTTAAACAATAGGGATGACAATGTTATTGATGCAGGGGCATTAGACCCAAGACAACTTTTGTACATAAATAAATGTAAAGGGGGGTCTCATGTTTTATTTCCCTATGAAATTATCCATATTTGAGCTAATTTAGTTAATTTATAGAGGAAAATGTAACTTCCCGAATAATTAGTGGGCATAGGAAGAGGCATTCCATCTCTGTCTGTTAGAGCGTCAGTCTAATTTGGAACTATAGGAATTTGAAGAGTTTGTGAGTCATCGAGAAATTCGAATCGATTCATTGTAATTGATATAAAAATAAACCTCTGTGACAGAGTTGGGAGACCTGCATAGAGAACTGCATAGGCTGCATAGAACTGTAGAGGAGACAGGGTAGAAGAGAAGGGCCAATCGATTAAAGATCTGGCCAACTAAAATCTTGTAATTTTGGTTACTGTATAAATGAGGAATTTGTCTCAGTATAACTGTGCATTCATTGCTTAACTCTGTGGGAGAATACCTTGAGTATTTTTGTATTGATTGATTTAAATTTTGTGTGGAATGCCTTGAATCTCTGTGTGAATAATCTTTGTAGTTGAGTTCAATGATGTCCTGTGTAACTGGAGCGCTTGAATGGCACTCAGTATCTGATGAGGTGTTGATTTGTTTATGAGTCTTGGTGCTTAACTGCGTGATAAACCTGTGTTAAAATAATATATCAATTGTGTGTGTAAGTTCCGTGAGGGCGTGCATATATAATACAGGTCAAAGTCCTGTATTAATCAATGTTGGATTTTGTATGGAAGCCACACCCCGCAACTTGTTGAAAATTGACTCCTGATTATGCTCTAACCCCGTGTGCATAGACCAATGGGAATCGATGAGGTTTCACGAAGGATGCAGGTAACTGCTATTCCTGGTTGCCGAGCGAGAATCAAGGGAGAGTAGATATTGAACTATATTCTATGGGTAAGATTTAATTTTGAAGTGAGGTGGAACCCTGAGCAAGAGTAGTCAGAACCGTCAGGGATGCACAGTAAAGATGGGTTCCCAGCATATCGCACCGCCTTTATACGGTAAGCTGTATTCCCCATTTGGACGTGATCAATGCCATGGTCTGACACGTGGCCTTAAGTAGTTTTGGAAAACCACTCTCATCGCGAGTTAATGATCATGAAATTAACTCGCATGATATCTAGTTGGATCGTTCGATTGTCGAAGCCGGTGTGACGTATTATCCATCGTTGGATGTGGAAGGGTCATAGGCACTGGGCCATTCAGTTTTGAATTCAGGTGGAACCTTGAGCAAGAGTAGTTGGAACCATCAGGGCCGCACAGTAAAGATGAGTTTCTGGCATATTGCACTACCTTTATATGGTAAGCTGTATTCCCCATTTGGAAGCGATCAATGCCATCGGCTGACACATGGCCTTAAGTAGTTTTGGAAAACCACTCTCATCGCAAGTTAATGATCATGAAATTAAATCACGCGATACCCAGTTGGATCATTGGATCGTCAAAGCCAGTGTGACATATTATCCACCGTTGGATGTGGAAGAGTCATAGGCGCTAGGCCCCAGGCATATATATATATTGATGGTCACTGTCCTAACTACGGTTTACGGTTTTAACCACGGTATGGCATGTTGGTCACATTGACACAAGTTTGATAATATATGTGTAGCCAGAACATTATATAAATCCCTTGGTTATAAAATGAATGGTATCACTAAAGGCTAGTGTGGTTTGCCTTGTTATATGTTTGTTGTGGTCAAGCACTATTGTAGGCAATAAATCAGCAGCTCTTTAATTTTTCTTTAAATTTTTTATCAAAGCATCGAAAGATCGACACCTTCAAAGCATTTGTAGAGCTACACCTACAAAGCGTCGGTAGAGCGACACATTCAAAGCGTCGGAAGAGTGACACATTCAATCCTTCAGTAGAGAGACACCTACAAAGCGTTGATAGAGCGACACCTTCAAAGCGTCAGTTTTGCAATGTTTTAAAAGCGTGGTTAGACATCGGAAGAGCGACAATTTAGAAACGTCGGAAGAGCGACATTCAAAACGTCGGAACACATGTCGTCGGAATTGTGACAGTTATAAATGTCGGACGAGTGACAGTTTTGAAAAAGTTGGAAGAGCGATGATTGTTTGGAAACCTCCGAAAAATTGTTGGTATTGCGAAACTTTGGAAAAGCGTCGGAATTGCGACGTAATGGCAGACCACGTTTTGTCCCACCTCGAACTGTCACTCTTTTGATGACTGTGTGTCGGAATAGTGACAAAGTGGCCATCAGAAATTGGGCCAAATTTTCTAGTGTGCGATTGACCTCTTGTGGTCCTCTGTCTTGGAATCATTTCTGGGCAACTCTCTTGCTCCTTTTTACTGCAAACAACAATTGTAGTAATTCTTGCGTTACAATGACCAACTCTTTGGGTGTCGGGCTATGTTGATCATGCACCCAATTACATTCAAACCTTTGACTTGATTTAAGACTTTTTAACTCTGGACTTGACATCAACTCTTCATCTTGGATGAAAAATACACCCCCTTGTACAATAACTCAATGTTTTAACTTGACTCAATCTATCCAAAATTTTCATTTGACCTTAACATCTTATTTGGCTTCAAAGATTGACCTGATAATTACAATAGTGTATATTTTGACTCTAATTCAAGTTATACAATATACCAATGAACATCCACCTTTAATACATTCTCATGATCTAAAATCTCCCCATTACCAATTCTCTTTCATACTCCATTCTTATGATAATATCATAAGTTACTAATTATATCATATCCCATTGCTCACATGGTACTTAAGCCTTTAAATCGAAATGCAATCCATTTTTCCCAAGATTTATTTTATGATGAGAATAAAATATACCATTTAATTTTCAACATTTAAAATACCTCTTTGAAATGAAATATCATACCTTATGCTCCCTCTAGGTTATTTAATAAACCTTTTCTTTGCAATTTCAACTCTCCGGATTTCATTCTTCTGTGTCGTTATTATCATTGTGAATATTTTCATGCCCTTCATACCATAACCTATTCAACGCACTCATCATTCTAGCATAGATAGTTTTCCTGCACTTCCATGCAGCTCCTCCTTTGCAGTGACGATTCTTTATGCAACACCGTCTCTCTTCAGTGCACAAAACAATTCATTCATAGGAATTTTCCAAACTTAACATGGTGGCATCAACATATTTCTACGCCACAACAAACACAAACCACAGTTGAGCCATATTTTCACATCAATTCCTGAGATGGATTCCTATTCCATTCCTTAAACTTTGGATTGATTTCACTCTTTCATAACATTTACAAAAAAAAAAATTAACTTCTCGAGTATGGCAAGGGAATTGAATTCTCCAAATTTTTAAAATTCCTTTAATCAACGAATATTGATTCGTTCCATGAGCACTTACCGTGGAGTGTGCTTGCGTTCTCAACATGAGAAATGCAACGCACATATATGAAACGTTGGCACAAGAGAGTTGATTTTGTAATGGCATTTATCTGCGTTAATGCTAATGAAATCGGCATTTGTAACCACTATTACATATTGCAAAATGCATTTTCTACAGAAATGTCGAAGCCGGTTGTAGTCTATAATTCCCAATTTGCGCACAGAACACTAGATTTGAAAAATCCATGGACAGCCTAGTGGATTCTTCCAGGTTTGCACTTCGAATTGAACAATTTTTTAGGATCCCTTGAAATGTAAAACACCAGATTTAAAGAATCCACTCAACCTAACGAATTCTCTGGGTATAAAACTCTGAAAATAAAAGCTTCCACAAGCAATGCAATGCAATACATAGACCCTCAAAATCTAGGATGAAATCAGCACTGATATCTTGATTCAAACTCTATCTTATTGAATTTTTCAAGCAAATGACCAAACCTGTATAAATGCCTTCAGTGTAAAACCTTGACGCATGATAAAGACTGCAACGACAACCTCTTGGGCGATGCTGTTCAAACTCGTAGCCTCCATTCACATCCACCGTATACTATAATTTTCAAAAATAAACTAACAGCTACATCGCCCTCAATTCATGCCAAAAACGCCCCAAAGTTATGCAAACATTGTATACACTGTTCGAAAATTTTAGTGTAGCTTTAAAAAGTGATATAGATTTCTCATAATAGATAAACAATTTCACACTCCAGCTATCAACAATCACAGGGTTAACATTTATACAGAGTTACTTTATCATTTTCCATTTCTGTCGAATGTAAATTGGATTAAAACTGAGTCTCACACGCACCATTCATAGCTACTTCCATGTAGCATAACATCTGAATGTGAAATGACTATATTGGAAAGTCATCGACAACATAATGGCTGGAATGCAAGTATGTTCAACGCTTCAATGGGGTAGAATGAAGTTACCACATCAGGCGTCGATGATTCCTGATCATTCGATTTGGAAGAGCTACTCCAACGATTCCCGTACCTCTCGCATAACAGGAGACATTTGCACAAAAGAGAAAACGTTTTATATGCTTCTGCGTTACTATAGTCACCATTTGTAATCACTATTAGAAATCCCATATTTCACAATGCTTTTCTACAGAATTCTTGGCAAGTGTCAACGCCGGTTGGAAATGTTTTTAGGCTCGAATCTACAACCATCGCATTCAACTTTTCCAATCGTTCTTCATGTTCCTGCATTCATACCTTGATTTCCACTCTACGCTATCTACAATCTCAATGTTTTCTTCCACATTCAAACTATATGATCCGCTTACCATTTCATAAACTACACTTTCTGGGATTTCCTGGCATCGATTTTACCAAACAGAGTTGGCTCCCATCGCACACCTCTTCCTACAGATTAACGCACTTGTCTAGGGATATATGTATGATGTAATGCAGAGTCAAAAAAAAACGTGGAACAGGCATCTTTCGGCTCTGGTAACAAATGATGCAGAGATTCTGCATAAATCAGAGTAGAGTGCATAGAATAGTGTGTATTTCCTTTACATGAAAATCCTCATCAAAATATTCACATAAAAACCACATTCAATTCAACTTAAAATTTATATAAAGAAGAGAGATCCCACACAAACAAAATATTGGTATATAATAACACAAGAAATTCAGATTCAAACTCGTTTGCCTGAATATTACATTTGTGGGCCTCTCAGCTCTCGCCCTTTACATGAACTCTCAAACCATTTCTCTCTATATCACTTTGTCCTATTCCATTCTCTCTATCTCTCTATCCTCAGACAAAGCTTCACATTTATACATAATTATGGTTTAATTCCAAACCATTATTTCCTCCACAAGTATCTCAACCAAACACTAAAATAGATTTATCCCTTTTTTGACTCAACTGAGTTCCATTGAAGTAATTTCTAATCCCTAAAATATATATCCAACTCGATTCCACTCATATTCTCAATTAATTAAGAGAATATTTACAATAATCCTCACACTCAGATTTTTCTCTCAATTTATTTTTTTTAAATGTACATAATTTATAAAATAATTACAAAAACATAACCCCCTAAATCACACAAATAAATAATGAAAATTAGGCAGGATTATCTTACATCATTTTGCAAGTAGATACTTGAAAATTAATATTTAAGGCTAAATTGTTTATTTATTGTACCTAATGATCGAAAAATTCAATTATTACATATTACATTTGAAGCACGTTGTTGTTGAGATGGCTCCTCCCGTGATTCAATTTTGTCCATTTCTTTGACCATCTAACTGTACACCTTTTTGGGCATTCCTACTTACATATTTATAATATCAGCTCATTCATATTTTGAGATTTTCATAATATTCCTGAAAATGTAACATGACGATAAACTATTTAATTTTTATATTGATATATGAAAAGTAAATATAACAAAAGTGATAGTTATAAATAATATTTATAAAAAATTTAGATAATTTTACAAAAACCTTTAAGGGAATATTACTTTTTCATTCCTTTTTTTTTTATTGTACATTTTTTATATTAAAAATCTGACATGTCTCATTGACCAATTCTCTGGAACTCTTCTTGTAGTTTAGATAAAATTTGGTTCTTGGAATCATTGGATTTATTTTTGTATTTTAAGTGGAAAGAACGTCTATACATTCATTCCACTAGATCCCTCAAACTTTTGTAAAAAATATTCCCACTTTCGTTAACCTCCAACACCACTCCAGATGAGCTAAGGAGCAATTCATTTTCTTTTGCATCTTCTATTTTCTTTTCTTTTCTTAGAGAAACATTAATTTTCTGAGTTGTTGGTCCCTGTAGAACATTAAACAGATCTAAATTAATATATTTTTTGAAACGTGTTATCTAATAATTTTAAGTATATTATTAATGAAAATTAAAAAAAGAAACTCATATTGGATCGATGGTATTTTTTGATTCACCTGATTCATCCTTTTGCAATTTTTTGAACGTATTTCACTGCTCCACAGTGCTCTCGTGCTCTCTTGCTCTAGGTATGTCTCCTACAAATCTCTAGCTGGATTTTTTTTCAAAAATAGTGAAATAATGAAAAGTGTTTAGTATCTAAAGAATTGTTTTATGAAATTATATTTTCGAAAATATTTTTCCACCCATATTTCAATTTATCATTTTTTTTTTACTTAAAAAAAATAGTTGGGCTTTTTTTATTTGTGATTATTCATCACCGGTGCATCACTTAATAGCAACACATCGGTGCATCCATTGATAGCACTGCACCGATGTGCATTAACTAAAATGAATCGGTGCGGTCATATCTACATTAGCACCGATAACAAGAAGTCCACTTTTAAGGCACTGAAATTACTGTTAGGTGTGTACACCAAAATTTATTGTTGATTTTTCTCAAATGTAGGGAGAAAATATCATAATTATATTGAATGGAAAATTCTCTAAAATCCATCTCATTCCATAATATTTCTCAAAGTCCAGCACGGAGTTCTCCCTATTCATCTTGAGACGTAATATTTACTTCAAATTTTATTTATATTTTCATTATCTAATTGAATTTATGTTTTCTATCCATGTCAATCATGCACAACTTAATTGAATTTATAATGTATACAAATTTGCAGGCTCATGCATATTTAGAATCGAGTTCAGATGCAAAAAATACTCAAACAACTCCAAAACATCAGAATCTCTTATCAGGAGCAGCATACAGCAAGGCACATTTGGTAGATGAAAATGACAGCCACTTCACCCTGCCAATTATAACAATATTGCATATTCTAGCCACAATCTTGGGACAATGATGGTAATAGTTATAGTTGCTTGGTATATTGATTAATGTCATTATTTCAACGTCAAACCAATTAATCATGCAATTTTGTCAATGTGATTACTAATTGATATCATATATTTTGTACTAATCATGTTCAAATATTTTTTTTTTAAATATTAGGATTCTAGTGATGATGAGTGACGTACCTACCATATTCTGCTGCACCCCACGGTAATTTCAAATCAAGAGAATAATGAATTAAGAGAAAATTTTGGAGGGGAATGATACCAAGAATAGTTGAATCAACCACCGATTCAATTCCCGCTATGTCCAGATTCACTGATTATGAATGACTACAACAATAGTAGTTCTTCACAAGCTGGCAATGGAGGCAATTAAATAGAGGTTGGTATGGATGATTACTTAAAGGATACAACTTCCATGGAGACAATTTTGTTAGATTATTTCCAAAACTATGACCAGCTAGGGGATGATGCTTATATGACTGACACCTTTTTCGAATGCCTTGAATTTGCTTCCACCATCCCTCTCGTTGAACCTGGCAGTCAGTCAATTTCTACCCAGTTGGGGACAATGATGTTACTGTACAACCTGAAAGAAATTTTTTTCTTGTCGAATGCATGTTTCTCAGAAATTTTGAGGTAAGTTACCATAAATTCCTCCCTAGGATATATTTTAGAAATATAATCAGTACACAATGAACATTACAAATGGTCAATTTTATGAACGTTAATAATTATATCAACAATAATGTACATTTATTAATATTTTCTATGATCACCAATGATAGGTTATTCAAAGATAAAGATATTCTGAGTGATAATGTCTTTCCTGGTAGTTGCGAAGAGGCAAAAAAATTGTTGAAAATGTTGGGTGTTGAGTACATATCATATCATGCATGTCTAAATGATTGTGTTATATATAGAGGAGAATATGCAGACAAAGAGATATGTCCAAAATGTGGGCATGACAGGTATGATAAATCAAAAAATAAGGGTAAATCATGTGGTCATCCTTTTAAGATATTGAGGCACATGCCTATAATCCCAAGGACTCAAAGGTTGTTTTGTTGAAAAGAATTAGCTATGTTGCAGGGATGGCATGACTCACACAGACGTGAGTTGGGAGTTATGTGAATCCCAACTAATTCAATAGCCATGAAGCATATGGAGGATACATGGCCCAAAAAATTGAAGGATGAACTACGATGTCTACGACTCAGCATAGCCATGGATGGTGTCAACCCATATTCCCTCTAGAACACCAACTATTATGTTTGGCCTGTAGTAGTGATCAATAACAATATCCCCCCATGGTTGTCCGTGAAGAATGAACATCTTATGTTGGCTCTCATAGTCCCTGGTAGAAGACAAGTGAAGAATATGGATTTCTACTTACAACCACTAGTAGATGAATTGAAGGAATTATGGGATGGGATAAATGTATACAATGTATCAAGACCCATCGCAACAGAGAGGAGTTTTATGTTGTATGGAATATGTGCTTACACAACACGTGATACATTACATGTTAACAACACATTCCTCAGGTTCTTTTCTTCTTTTGCTACATTAGCATTCTACCTATTATTCATGTCATTTTGGTTTTTCCTACATTCATTGGCATTGTGACCATATTTCTTGAAACAATGACATTGGACATTAGATTTGTCATACCTTTTTCCATGAGCATGTTGGTGTCCACCTTGTTGGCTGTTGCATTGGCCGTGGCTCTGACTCTAATTTTTGCTCCTTCCATGTGAATGTGAAGGGTTGTTCCTTCCTCCTTTTTTTTGGCTTTTGAAGAATGAACAATAACATTAAAAATATCAATATGTTGGCTCTCATAGTCCCTGGTAGAAGACAAGTGAGGAATATGGATTTCTACTTACAACCACTAGTAGATGAATTGAAGGAATTATGGGATGGGATAAATGTATACAATGTATCAAGATCCATCGCAACAGAGAGGAGTTTTACATTGTATGGAATATGTGCTTACACGACACGTGATTATCCAGGGTCAAGAGTTTGCTCTAGTAAATTACCTGTTTAATTTATTGATTTGTTTATATACATAACAATATTCTTTCACATATAATTAGTTATTTAATTCGTTATGATTGTTCTGATCTTCATGATATTCTTTAATGTGCCATGCATATAAATTGTATACAATAATCTCACAGATCTTGTAACAAAAGGGTATTTTGGATTTAAATGGTGTGGACCTTCTCTGAAATATAGATGGTCCAAGGACCTACGAAAGCCAGTGTATGATTGCTCCAGTGTATTCCTCCCAGAAGAACACCCTTACAGAAGAGCAACATCTACTTTCAATGGTAAATGAGAGAGAACCCAAAGGCCTCTAGTAACAACACCAGCTGATTTGCTTAGAGCATATGAGAGAGAGAAGGAGAAGGAGTTTGTAGAAATGTTCGATTAAAATGCAGAGCCTATAATCGAAGATCCAAAATTCTTTGACACCTATGTTGAGAAATTTCCCATTGGGATGAAAAGGAAAACTGTCATTTATAACCTCCCATATTGGGAGCATCTTAAGAATACCCACTTATTAGATCCCATGCATATATTTAAAAATGTTTCACCTTCTTTATGGAGGCACATATCATCGAAACAAAGTGACACATTGGATGTTAGGAAATATCTTATTACTTCAAAAACTAAAAAGAAACATTGGTGAAGACAATTAGAAAGTACAGGATCAGATGTAGGCGATGGTCCCTCTAATTTATGGTATTTCAAAGAAGGTGATGTCCCATGGATTTTTAAAAAATATTTTCTTATGAAAATGAAGTTATAATGGGTGTGAGGGTGCAATCTTCATACAGGTCTTCACTACGACGCTTCTTTATCGTGGATGACCATTTGTCGGGGTTGAAATTACATGACCATTTGAATCTTATAATAGTATGTATAATGTCAAAAGAATGATTTTATTATTTTTTATATTAATAAATTTTATCCAGCATGGGGACCATAAAACATAAATAATTTTGTATATCAGTGCACGTTTTTGTAACTGTGCAATGTGATTATCCTTTGTTCGTGCGTGGGTGTGTGGGACATGAATTCCCTCAAGACCTAGGACATGTCATATCTAAATTATCTACATTTTTACGTTGGATCACATCAAAGAAGATTCATGTGGTTAGCATTCCACAGTGGCGTCAACAGATAGTTGAGATTGTTTGTATCTTTGAGAAGGAATTGTCAACGAGTTTCATGGACTTGTAGGTTCATCTTCTAATCCACCTAGTAGATGAGCTTGAATTTTTGGGGTGGTTTCTTGTCATTGGATGTTATTCTTAGAGAGTTACATGAAGAAATTGAAAGGTTTTGTTTGACAAAGGGCAAAACCCAAGGGGTCTATGGCAGAGGTGTACATATCGTATGAATATTTCTATTATGCCATTGATTACATCAAGAATATCGACAACAGATCAGGAATGGTGATTTGGGATGGTGAAAGGGATGAATACAAAAGAGAAGGGGAGTTGCTCCAAACGAGTGGAAAAAACGATTGATAAAGAGTAAGACACTTATAGTTTTTCAAATTTACACAAAGTAAATATTCATGTTGAACTTCAATATAGTGTATATTTTGATCTATGTACTATATAATATCGGTTTGATTTCATCAGCGAATGAAAAATTGAAGTAATCAATAAGTTCGTTCTTTGCAATTCCGAAGCGACACAACCGTGGGTCGCATTGTAGGAACAAAATAGGACGAAATGGGATAGTGATAAGAAAGAATTCAGATGGTTTAATGGTAGAAGTTTTCCTTATCTCGATCATTTGAAAGAAAATATGCCAAAAATATTCCCTAACATTTGGGTTGATGACCAAGTCAGAGAGAAATACGGTGCAATCAGTCATTACCCGCGTGCTGAAGAGGATGCGCTAAATGTAGGGACTAGGTGCAGCAACTTGGTAATAAGCTATTTAGTTTGTATGTACATTTTAAACTTAATAATGCACCTTTCAAATGTAATTACATCTACATTTCATATTTTAATTGTTGGGTTATTATAAGGCACATGACGCTATGGTTTTTTAACTTTTTTTATAATAGGTGCATTTGTTCCAATATATGTGGGCATATCGACACCATTTTCGCACAGAAAATGTCGATGCTGGAAACATCACACAAGACTGTGGAGTGGAAGTCGAGTTCGATCAATCTAGTCGATCTAGCCACCGTGATCAACAACTAGTAAGAGGGACGTTAGGTTACGTCGGAAAGATACAAGAGATCATTGAAGTGGATTTTTCTTCTTTCCAATGTGTTATTTTTAGGTGCAAGTGGTGGGACACCTTTGATCAGAATAATGTAAAGGAAGATCGCGATAGTAGGTTGATATGTATCAACTCTAGAAAGATGTGTGATGAAGCTAAGGAGCCCTATGTTTTCGCCAAACATTGCAACCAAGTGTTTTTTTTACTTAGATGTGTTGGATAGGGTTTGGTGGTTCGTATTGAGACATGACCCTAGATCAAAACATATTTTGAGAACAATAGCATTATCATGCCATGTGAGCTCGAAGATAATGAGGGTGATCATGAGAACCAAGAGTGATATGGTACATGTGTTATTTCATCAATATTTATCATTTTTAAGATGGCTTTTTCGAAACATTATATAAATATGTATTTTGAATTAATTGGTAATTTGCATTGTGTTAATGTTAAAATCAATATTTAACTTGATAATTTGCAATTATATTGATCTAAAAAATAATAACATACTGTATAAAGTTTTTTTTTTATGTAAGATCATAGTAAAATAATGATAATTCCAAAGTACATGAATTTATTTGAATTATTTTATAAAATTTATTATGTTACAAAAATTCATATTATTCTAGATTTATTATTTTACAATTATTTAAAATTTTACAAAATTAAAAATTAAAAATTTCCAGTAAAATCATTTCACATTAATACAATTAAAATTTTACAATTATTTTACATACAATTACAATTACAATTAAAATTAAAATTACAATTTTAGAATTTTACATACAATTACAATTACAATTACAGTTCTACAATTACAATCATTTTACAGTAATACAATTAAAATTTTACATAAAATTAGAATTAGAATTAGAATTGGAATTAGAATTTCACATACAATTACATTTACAATTTTATAATTTTACATAAAATTTACAATTACAAATTTACATATATACCACTACAATTACAATTATACAATTTTACATACAATTACAATTACAAATAAAATTACAATTTTAGAATTTTACATACAATTACAATTTTACAATATCATGATAATTTAATATTAAATTAATTAATAAACATGACGATCATGATAACCATCGTACAAACATCATATTCGACTAAAAAACACATTCAAATTCGCTGACATCAACGTGATCATGATAATATAACAAAACACAATTAGCATTGTATAACATCATCAAAACACAAACATCAAATATACATCTCATGTGAAATAACTGCTATCACATACACATCTATCTGCAAGCTGCACATTAAATGAACATATCTAACATGACCTAACAATATACACATCATGATGATCACCAACATGTAAATTAATTACAACTGCAACATGAACATAAAATACATGGACCATATATATATATAACTTAATAATGTCAAAAAATATACAACTGTAATATAAATGTCATATATCAGTTGGTGGTACATCATCAATATCACTACTAGTGGAGACATGCCTAGTCAATGGTGCAACCTCGACAAGCTTAGATACATGTTGATCATCTCGTGCCTGTTGATTTGCTACTCGTGCCTCATGCTGATCGGGATAAACTGTCCGCTACTCATCGTGATAACTCGACATGCTCGATGGTCTAGCCTGCTCATGATCATGAGTAATGTTGGATGCTACAGGCTACTAACTCAACTTGGCTGATGGTCCAGCCTGCTCTCCATGATGACTGTTGGTCGATGCTAGTGGAGGCTACTCATCTCGCACAATGCGAGGTGAACGATGATGATTCCCCTGATCGTGATCATCAGATGATGCATCGCTACTCACGGATTTTTGATCACATGCTACGTATTGACCACACATGTAACGTGCAAGGGCCCTCAGCTCCGTAACTAAGGTCGTAGCTCCTACAACATGCCGCATCAGGCTATACATGTCATGTGGCATGCCTCTCCACATATGTACCAGCCTACCATCGGCCTGTATATCTCTCATAGTAGTGGGCTTGACTCCCGTCTCAACAAACAATGCATAGAGTTGGTCGTCCAACTCCATCCCCAATCTACTATCAAGCCTACCGGGCCTAGCAAAAGGCGATAGTAGTGCACCAGTAGAAGCATGTCTCTCTGCACTAACCTCATGATCCTCAACATCTAGCACATCCTGATCATCCTCAGGATCCACACATGGATCATTTGGTGGCCCTGGCATGTCCTCGCCATCAAAATACCCAATTTCTGCAAAATATATACAAGTACACAACAATAATTAGAAAATTTCATTACACAATCCAATGAAAACAAGTTAAATAACATGTTAGAATAAATTTAAATAAAACAGTAATATTACCTCTATCATCTGGCGACTCATCATTTGTGAAGAGGATGTTGGCACACCCTCACCAATCCAAACCAGCATAAGGACAGGGGACCATAACGAAGGGATGCTCGTCAAAACTGACTAGCAACTCCAATGCATTATGCAATATCCTCCCAGAAAACTCAGATTCGCCCCTCTTGGGCATCATTTGTCCCCACACGTGCATCCGTGCATCTAGCATCGGCCTACGAGGCTGTCGAACAAAAGTGGACCTTGACTCTGGAAACCTCTCAAAAAATAACAAAAAAGCTCTGAAGTAAAAGGGAATTTGACCCTCCCTTGTGCATGAGCACGACATCTATCTAAGGCTATATAGAACTGCCATAAAAAAATGGCAGACCACCTGACAAGTCGTGTCTCCTGTACTAAAGAATCAATATAATATAGAAGCGGGAAACTAATGTGTTGCTGGTTGTTGGTGTTGTGTGAAATGGTTGAAATCAGAAGAGAGAGACACCTCCCCTCCTCACTACCAAATGCAACAATACGTAACTGACCTCTGAAGACCTGAAAATCTAAAGGAGACAATATATTCGCACTATTATATCCCTGGGATTACAATAACTAACTCCCTGCTTCATAGCCAATTGGAACCTCTGGGAACGATGGAAAATCCACCCCTCTCCTCGATAGCCCTATAATGAAATAGATGTCCTCCTCAGTGGGCGCGTACCACTAGTTAGGACCAACCCGAGAAACTTGTAGGTAGGCATTCCACCTACAGATAAGATGTCGCAAAAACAAACCATGGCCCTTTAGGGAAGCAACCTCCTCATAGAAATTGAGGAGGACTACCTGCCTTAGGAGCCCCTAGGAAGCTAATGTAATAGGGTGAGGGTACACATCTCTCTCCGTCTCTCATTCCTCCCATAGGCGAACCATGTTATACTGGTCTGCCTATTGTTATTCTTGTTGTCTCTCTTCTCTCCTTTCACGTCTCTGAATGATTGACATATTGAATACAATTTTTTTATTAAATGAGACATGTATTTAGGATTATACACATATAATTTTTTTTCGAAAAAAAAAAACAGTCGGTGCGCCACAAAAAATAGGCATGCGCTAGTCACGGTGCCATCTAATTCATTGGTCTCCCTCCTGGAATTGTTCCAAAGTGAATGGTGCAGCCTGATAAAAAGACCACACCGTTGACTATGGACCAGTGTCGGGAGGGCAGTGCGCTGACCAAACTATATGCCCCAAGTTGTATAGTTTGGTCAGCACACCAACCTCCTGACATCAGTACATAGTCAGCGATGCGGTCTTTTACGAGGCCACACCGTTGACCATGTCGAAATGCTAGAATGCGGTGTGCTCACAAAATTACCCGCTATTCCAAAGGGTCAACGGTGCGGCCAGGTAACTGACCACACCGCACCTTTTTTAAATTTTAAAATATCACAGTGCACGTTTTGGTACCACCCCAGAACCAGTGCAGATACCATTAGCACCAGTTGCGGTGAAGCCTTTATAGCCTACACCGTGAACCGATGCGAGCCGAACGAATTGAGCACACCATGCCAGAATTTAATTTTTTTTTCAGAGGTCAATTTTAAGCTAATTTAAAATTCTAATCCACTAAAAGGCTTAATTATGTAAAAACAAGAGGCAGATTGGCTATATAGTTTGCAAAACTAAATTTTCCCACCGTTTTGCAAAATTCAAAATGGAGATTTGTGGGCAATGCACAAAAGAAGTGCGTTCAATGAGTGCAATGGGAGCACCGATGTCAGGGCGCCTCAGAAAAAGAAACGTTGCACTAGTGCTTGAGAGCTCTAGAGCACTAAAAAGTGAAAAATGTAGTTTTTTGGCTATAATTTTTTTTTTTTTAATTTAACCCTGGTTCGGTGCCCAGGGTTTTATAGGCGCAACGGTGCGGTTTATTAAGACCGGACTGGGCAGTTTTAGTTTTGGCACGGGGTTTTAGGATGCATCGATGTGGAATCTTTGTAAAGCACCCCTCCACTACAGTAATAAGATGCACAGGGTAGGTTTTTACGGAGCACACAGTGTCCCAGTGTGCCAATGTTTTCTGTGCACCAATGCTTTCTCTTGTTGAACACATTGGTGTGGTTTAGGATGATAAGCGCACCAAACAAAAAACATCCATGAAAACCTCCATCCACCAAACTCCTCTAGTAACCTCCACTACAAACGGATGTCTAGGGTATTTTTTTAAGGGGTTCCTCAAAAACATCCGCTAGAGGGTCTTTTCCTTGTAGTGGATTCACCCCCCCTCTCAGTATTTCCAACAATTGGTTGCATATATAATGTTCACAATCACTAGTCAGTATCTATATTTATGATCTTAGTGACCAATATATTTCTTTTTTTGTAGGCTAAGCATTAACTAAAACACCCTCCTTCCAATGATTCTTTCTGCATATATTTTGTTTGGAAATTTTATATTGTGATCTCATCATGCAAAAGGATATATTTTTTTCAATTGATAAATTTAGTAGAAGGTGTTTTGGGGCCTTTGGATTGACCTAGATCATCAAAAATGAAATAACCCAACAGTGGATCATAGTAGTAAAAAATCTATGATTTGTCGGATTCTAAAAGAATAATTCTTAGAAATTCCATTTCAATCTCTTTTCTCACGTTAACTTTACATTTCTTTTTCAAGTGATTTTTTTTTATCCAAGCTTGACTTGTGGCTTGAAAAACCGCGCTTCGGGGACATCTAAGCTGTCAAAATCACCCGGGGATCACACCTGACCTGGGCCAAACCAGTATGTTATAGGGAAACCCCAATAGCCCCCATTTTTTGAATCATTTACTTCAAATAATGGGGACCGTGTCTATTAATTCTTGGCTAGACACCTTTTCTGATTTTTATTAATTTGACTGTGAGATTGCTTGAAGCCTTTTTTTCTGAATTTATCCCATGTGATATTTTTTGTTCCATAGAAGCCCCAACAAGAAAAGTGTGATTTTGTTCCAATGATTGAGTGTCCATAGTTTGTGTCGTTCATTGTGAATGTCCATTTGTTGGTTTCGAGGTAGGAGCTTGGATGTTGAAATTTCCAGCAAGACGATATCCCCATATCCAAGTGTCCTCCCCTTCCTGAACTTCAATTTTAATTTTAGCTAGCTCTTGAGATAACAAATTTGCCTCATATGGGGAGTGAATATTGAGAAAGAGGAACCATTTTTCCATCGTCCCTATTGAAAATGTGGCGCTTGCATTTCCCAATATTGAGCTACTTGGGTATAATCTTAAGAGATGCGGTGAGCTTTAAGCTATGATCCTGTAGGTGGGGAAAGGGCATACTTGTTTTTCCACATTTGACTCCACTAAGTATTTTGGTATTTGATCCTTCTCCATGATGTCATGGAATTTAGAGCTTGTCTTAGTGTGTTAGGATTCAAAGTTCTAATTTATCAAATAAAAAGGAACCCTCCACAAGATCCTTCAAAGACTCTTACAAATGATACTTAACCCAATGGACCAAGTAGTTATGATAATTCAATCCCCTCTCCGATGTGATAACTCATTTTCCACAAAAAAAACTTACTTTGGTTCATCTTTGGATGCCATTCTTGCAAAATCAAACCACCTTTAGCCATACAAAGGAAAAGATAACCTGAAAAAAGTATTGATCTAAACTATTGTCCCGTTATATGGAGCTCACTGAGGAGGGGAGTTGTCTGGTGTTGAGAATTTCTGTTGGGAATAGAGTTGGCAAGTTGATCACAACATAGAATGAAAGTTTTAATCCCAAGATAGGTCTAGAGATGGTCCTCCCATTCAAAGATGAAAATTTGCAAGCTTTCACACAATTTTATTACCCTCGTGTCAAACGTTAGTCAGCAAGGGAGCTTGAACAAAGGATAAAAGGGAGGAAACTTGCACAATTGTGGTTTCCAAATGTCAACTAATTTTAGAGACTTTGGAAGGATTAGCACCACATTGAATTTTCCAAAACATAGAGATGATAAGTTGAGATTATCCTTCAATTATAAGCTTGTGATACCTATTTCAAATCGAAATTAAAAGGCCTTGTTGCAAGGCCCATAGCTCAATTGTGTTATCGGTATTACTCCTACATAAATGAAGGATTTGTCCTACATAATTTTTGAAGACTACTCCATAGGTTTTTGGACCACGATATGGAATATGAATTGGAGTTTTAATGTTCTTAAGATAGTAGATAATGCCTATATACCAATAAATACGTTCTAATTCTTCAATCACTATAGAAACAACATGGGTTATTTCTTCCTTCAATCCTAGGGAAAATTCATATCCTTCAACTAACATGTGGCCAAATGCTTTTCTTTTTAGATTAATTTTGGTAAAATTAGTTTCTAAATCATATTCATAAATCCTTACTACCCATGTGCCTCTAGTTATTGAGGACTCTTGTTGGGCCAAAATGTTTTTTATAGCTAAATGGGAACATACAAAATGACTTTTGAACATCCAGTATACATTTTCGAATGAAAAATTTGGTGGTTTCTCAAGGTTTCAACCTAAAAAATTGTTGTACATTTTCTTGATATTTATACATTATTGAATGATGTTACTTACTGTTCACATGTTTTTGATTATATTAATCTATTGTTAATGATAATAAGTCTTATTTGAAGTTAAAAATACAAATTGAAAAAAATATTGATTCAAAATAGAACTACTAAATTTACCAAATAAAATTGTACAAAATTAAAAATAACATCATTATTTCTTGCTTTCATGCAAGATCCAAAAGAGAGCATATGAATGGGTTCAACCCTTTTTCAAGACCTACCTTGTTTTACAACTATAAATTTTAATTTGACCTAAAACATTTAGACATCTCCTACATTTATTTTCACATGGAAGGACGTGGAGAAATTTTTTTCATTTGAAAAGTAATGAATGCTTCTTGTTGACCATATATGAACTTTTTTTTTTGAGTGATATTTTTTGGAATTCTTTGACCAAGTATTGGATGAGTTTTGATTGACAAAAAGGTTTCTTTCAAGCCTTTGCATTGACCATTTCATTTCAACCTTTTGACCAACCGACCCTAGGCCGAATTTCAACCACTTTGTTTGATTAGAGTTGACGATCATGTAATTTGGATGATTTTGATTAACACTATAACCATATTTTATTTGTATCTTGTATTTATATTGAGCACAAATCTCTAGAAATATTCTAAATTGTAATTTTAAGGAATTACTAAGGAATTAATTCTCCTATGAATAAAAGTTGCTAAGTTTTTCCTCAAAGTAAATTTTTTGTTTCTATTGTGCTTGTGTTTAGCTATCTCTTATTGACTCCTATTATTAATATTATTGAATATTTTTTTAAGTATAATTTCTTAATGATACATGTGGCATGTTACAAGTGAAACTAATAAATAATTTGGAAACTAAAGTTCTTAGGAGAGAAGCTTAATTTGTCTCATAAATTTGTTAGGAGAGAAGTTTTCAAACACGAGAAGGGAAAGAGAGCATATTTATGAGACAAACAAGAAAGAAACTTTGAGAATGAAAACACACTGACAAATTAAAATTGAAATTCTAAAGTAGAAAACTCTAAGAATGAAAATATTAAACATACCATGGAAATTGAAGAGAAGTGAGTTTAAATACCAAACAGATCAATGAGTTTAAATATTAGCACTGATTCATGACTAAAAATATGGAATGAAACCATAGGAAAGTATGGAATCAAATTTTTTGATTCAAAATTCTTATAAATTTAGTGATACAGCAAAGATGGTCCAAGATATGCAGCAGAACCTCCAACGACGGGATGACCTAAATCCCTTTGCAAGAGAGGGTCTGCATACTAGCTTTCAGTTGTCACATCACCTATCAGCTTTCGATATTCTGCCTCCATTAACCTTTGACGATATAAAGACTCAATGCTTTGACAATATAACCCAGGTTGCTTTGGTAATACACTACCATATGGATCTTGTGATTGTAGACTCGCATGCGGATCTTGAGCTTGAAGAGGAGCCTGAGGAATATAATCCCTTGCACCTCCATATCGTAACGACTCCCTCTCAGCTATAACAGGATCAACACCATATCCAGTTAATGGAGCCTTAGGAACGTCATAATTAATACGTCTTGCAGCTTCCTCCTGATAGCGACATATCATATCAGCTCTCAAAAATCCCTCTCAACGCAGCTCTTCTCGATGCAGTTCCTCTCTAAGCATTTTCTCCCTCATCATATCCTCCCTGAATTGAAGCTCCCTACTACGCTGAAGGTCAACTTGAACTCTACGAGCCTCCACAGGAATCCGGTGATTATCTGGGTGAGAATTAAGTTGTGGTACTGGTCAGAAGAGCTCGATAATGTTTTTCACCTGTAAAAGAAATAATTGTCCTCATTATAAAACCCATAAAATAAATATTTCAAGCATGAGTTTCATTACAAATAATTAATAAATAGATACCTGTTGAGGATTGAGTTCAAACCTAAACTTTTTCTTCCCATCATAGTTATCTTTGATTGCTTTCTTGAATATGTCTTCAAAAAGTGACCTGCAATCCCTTTTAATATGAAACCACACCTGCACAAACGTACTTCATTTAGTAAAGCTGATCCCAATAGAAAACCAATGTACTGTGGACATCATGTATAGAAAAGGCAGGAAACCGAAATTGCATAGGCCCAAAATAAGATTGTATATATAATCAAACATCGTATAAAAAGATTACCTATGCGGGGAATGGCATTTTAGAACTCTGGAAAGCATATGGTCTGAATGATGTATTCCATCCATACATTGATTTGTAAAGAGAAATGCTTATTTCATCATGTAATTTTGAGTTCAAACGTAATATTTTTAATTTTCATTTTGTAATTTTATGTCATTTAAATGCAATAATTACAAGGTTCCCAAGCTGCCAACTCAGAGTTCCACATGCCAAAAAATAAAATATCAAAGTTCCAAGATTTCCTAGTCCATAAAAATGATTAATTTTCAATGGAAATAAATCAAAGTGAAAGGGTTTAAATTGTGAAGTTTAAAGGTGAAGTTGAACATAGCAAAGTGGGTCCCAAGAACTAATTCATTCAATACATCAAGTATAAAGGCCATTCAAACATCAAAGAGGCACTCATTTTCTCTCCAATCCATCAATATCAACCTAACCTACACTCCATCTACATTCCCTAACCTTTTCCCAAGCACATTCCTCTCATTTATATCACTTTTCTACACACCCTGGGCTATTGCTACACTTTTGACATATTCCTAGGTTAGGGCTGTATTTTTCCCTTTTGGATACCTTCCCCTCGTTCAATCCTTGAAATTCCACTTTCCCATACTTCCTAATATGCCTCCCTACCTCCAAAAAGTTTCATAAGAATTAATAAGCCCCCCATCCCATTTATTTCCCTTCATTCCTATAAATGTCCCAAAACCCCTGTTTTGCCTATACCAAACCCTAATTTCCTCTTCCACTGAGCTAGTGTTTTCTATGGAATCAGAGACATATCAGTAGAGGAGGCATAAGGGAGGTACTTTCAGCAATTATTAGGCCATTTAAACCCATAAAAATCATGTCTCCATCATTTTTCAAGAAGTCGTTCTAAGGGACAAATCATTTGCCACACATAGGGCCAGTTTTTCTTCAAACTGTGTTTCTAACTAAACAGAGATTAATTTCACAAAAGTACAAGAGGTTTTTGTCCACCATATTCCAAGGAAGAAAAAAAACCTTAATTTTTTACACAGGTATCATGGGTTTGGAGAAATGTCAAAAATACAGTTGCTACAAGAGGTTTTCTACACTTCTAGAGTGACCTTGGGAAAATCAATATTTCTCCTAGATGGATTATCCAAATGACTTTCTTGATGAGTTAAACAATAACTAGACATAAATAAAATTAAAATTAGCTATAATTAGCTAAATTTTGAGTTGAGTAAGGCCTTTGAATATTTCCTTCAAGATCATACTTCATTTTTGAACCCTAATTCTGCACTTTTTGACCAGTCTTGGAAGAATTAATTTTTAAGGGACTATACTTGATCATTTTTAGTGCTTAATAGGTCCATTTTGTAGCCAAGAGAGAGATATTTCTAACGATCTATAATGAGCTCCATTTTGATTTCGGGAAGGACCTAAAATTTTATTTTAATTCAGTGTTATGAACTAGGACACATGGAGGGCGCACCTGGCACTGTGAGGGTGCACCTGACACAAAAATGGTGCACCTGACCAGATGTGGTAGAATCACTTTTTGATAGGAAAAATCAACTCCATTATGGAAAATAAAGACATATATAGAAAGTATGCTGGATAGGATTTCCAATGAGCCATCCTGAGCCCAGTTTTGACACCTGTAACCCATCCAAAATCAAGCTGCAACATGAAAGGCACACCTGGCAGAAAAATGGCGCCCTTGACCAATGTCTGATATTTTTCAATTTTCACTGCATTTTTTACCTCTATCTTGGGAAATGATGATTTTACCTATGTATTTGATTAAGGTAAATGTAAATATCATGTGGATGAGTTACCTAGGGGTAAATTGATTGTGTAAATGTTATCATCAAGTAAAATGAATCAATTTCATTGTAATTAAGGAGGAGTCACTTGGACCTCCCTACAATCCAATTATCAATTCATATTTTTGTGGATCTCTTCCTAAACTTAGGGATTCGACCCCTGAGGATGAGAGAAAGTGGTTTTGAGGTCTATATCATTCCCTTCTTCATGGTTGGAATTAGTTTGGATGCCAACTCGTTGATCAAGGACTATTGTACTCAGTTTGGCTAGTTAATAAAGAAGAGTCACAACTATGTTTTGGGATACATGTGGTATGATGTTTATCATTATTTTTCCTTCAGTTTCATATGTTAGAATGTGTTTCCTTCATGTTCATTACATCTATCTTGTATGATTTCTTTGAAGTGGATAGGTAGAATACAAGCTTTCCCATGCTCTGTTTAGGGAAAGTTATCATAATTTGTCCATTATATTCTATTTAGGAAGAATGCATATCCCATTCTCTCCCTATCTCCTCATCAGTCTTAAAACCATCTCATCAAAATCATCTTAAAGTGTTAACCCTTATGCCTACCTTACCTCATTGAATCTCTGCAACCCTATCTCATTTGCCCTGACCTAGCTCCCTTGACCATAATTTCATCCAGAAACTCGACAAAAATCTATTATCAAAATCCCTGAATTCACATCTAGCCTAAAATCATAATCCATTTAGCCTCATAGGTTGTGTTTTGTGGAGAGAGCCCTCTCTGACTTGGAAGGGCTAGGTACCAAGTTAAAAGGTTGGCCCGCAGTTACCTCTGTTGGGATTTCTTCCTCAGCCTTATAAATATGGCAGAGTGATAACACAATCCATAGAGAAAGATATGTGATTGAGTTGAAAGGAGTTACAAAATAGTAATTGTAACTGGATTGGAAATGGTTAGATGCATAATCCACAAAACTAACTTTGTATATTATGGAACTTATCTCATCCTTCTATACAATATACAAACATATGTTATTAATAGAGGACAAGAAATGTTTGATTACATGATCCACGAAAATAACTTTATAAATCACGGAGCTTATCTCAACTCATCATTTTCTAATCTACAAAGCTAATAAATTAATAGAGGAAGTCATACCTTTGACATCCTTGAAAGCATTTTAATACATAATGTTTTCTACAAATTCAATGTATATATAATTTTATTATTTTTTTCATTGTAAAAGATGTAATATATATGTTATTCACTAACTTAATATATAATTTCACTACTTATGATTATACCAGCCTAAATTTCACCAAATTTTCCCATCTTTTTTAAATTAGAATTTATGTCTTTCAAAGAACAAAGACGTAAAATTTATTTTTGTTTCAAAGAACCTACTCATTATTCAATTTTCTTAGTGAAAAAATAAATAAAAATATAAAATTATAAAAAAAAAAATAGAATTTTTAAAATTAACAAAAATATTAAAATGAAGAAATATCATTTCTTGTTACAATCTTAAAATCTATTGAGAGATATCAAAGTAAGTTCCTAAAATTTAGTTTATCCACAATACATTTTTTGATGGAAAAATGCATGTGATTAAGAATATGGGCAAGACTTGTAAGAATTTCAACTATACAATCTGGCGGGGAAATACTTGACTTTATTTTATGAGAAAAAAGTACACACTATCCTAGATTTATTTTTTTTGGAAAAAAAAATATTTCCAAAAAAACCATGAAATGAAAAATTCTTAATTATATTTTAAATATAAATTCGTTATAACAAATAAAAGATCTAAAAGAATAATAATAATATTTAAAAGAATCCTCTCAGCTCTAGCACTCTCTCCTCCTTGGATGTTGAAGCACTCAAACATAACTGCACTCAACTGGTGCACAAATATCTGCTCCCCCCGGATGCGAGTGATTGACAATATGCAAGGAGGCCATGGGGCAACCATGTGGGAAGACACATGGCGGCTCCACATGACCAGAATTGTTATACAAAGCTATGATAAAATTTGGCTTGAGGGCACCATTAACTCACCCTCCTCCACCCTCACCCCGACGTACCAGCTCTACATTGTAATTACTCTGCTTGCCATGGCCTTTAATTCCATCACATTGGCCCTCTCGACCTCACTTCGGCCCTCGTGCCTGCTCTCTGTGCATCTGTCCATCTTCATTCCTCCGCCTCTGATGCGTAGTCCCAGTCCGCTCAAGGCCCATCCTTGTTCTGGAAACTATTCTCCCTCAGATCCTTCTTTAGCCCCCATCTGGTCCAGAAACTCGGTTCCCTGGACAATATGCCTTGGCACCACAGAATGATGTGCTGAAGAGCTTGGGCACGTGGCCAGCCTTCCTCACCTCCACTGTCGCTCGCCCATGTTTGAGACCTGAAACTTTCCATCGGTTGGAGCGAGCTCGATAGCAACCCCCCTGTCAATATGAATGCCCAGTTCTCTCTGCAGCTCCCTGCCCTTGTTTCACTTCCTTCCCTCTCCCACATTAGGAAGAGGCCCCACAAATCCACCATTCTTCCTGAGCCAACTTTCATCCCCCGCAAAATGAAATCCCTTCCTATGCAGAGCGCCTCCAGCGGAAGCAAAGACTCTAGTGATTCTGGTAGCAACAACGATAGTAGTAGCTCGGGCTAGGAAGTTGAAGAAAATTCAGACCAGCCCAAGCTTGACGCCTCCGCGGCTCACCCAGACTCGCCAGCTTCACCACTTCCTTAGCCCTCTAGCCATGTGTTGAGCAAGGAGATGGAGGACGGGGTTACATGTGCAGAATCACGGAAGAGGTACCAACCTCCAGCAACAAGAATGCAGGTTATCCTTAGGCTTGGTTTTTTCTTTCCTATTGGCATGCTCATGTTTATGAATTGTTTTCCATGGGATATGTGTTTTATTTTGAAAAATAAAACTGCTGGTTTTCCGCTATAGGAAATAGTCACTATCTGGTTTCTAAAGACTGGTTTCCCCATCAGGGGCAGTCCAAGTATAGCTGAAAAACTCTTAAAATTTCCCTCTAGATTGGACTTGTCAAATTCATAGTTCTATATGATATAATAGAAGTAGTTTAAATTAGAAAAAAAAATATGTATTTAAAAAAATAATAATAATTAAAAGAAAATATCCATTTACATTAATCACTATTTTTATAAACAAAAAAACAATATTAAAAAAAAAAAGTTCTATTTACATTAACCACATTATGAAAGAAGTTTAAATAAGAAAATATTGAACATACTCTTCTAGAAATGTCATCTCATTTTTTTCCATTAACCCAAACCTTAAATGAAAGATAAGAAAACAATTTCAAAAAAAAATATCCACCTCCCAAAAACATCTCAAAAAGATAAATCAACTCCCAAAAAAACCAAACATGGCGTCAAATGTTGCTTCAGTAAAAGCTAAAAAAAAAAACACATCCAATGCAGATAGTCTATTCCCATCTAAAAGAGAAAATAAAAGAACAAAAGTGCAAACCTAGTACATATATGTATATATATATAGAAAATAAATGAAATCATAAGAATTAACCATGCTAAGCCATTTAAGATGGGTTGGGTTTTCTTGGCCATCACACTTAGGCAACGAATCACGAGGGATGGGTTGGATCCCTTTAGCCATCTCGTTGTTGTGGACCTTTCTTCCTTTTGGGCTTCTTTGGATTTTTCTTTGACTACATCATTGATTTACCCTTTCATTTTGGCATAACAACTCCATTTCATGTTTCACGTCATGTTTCAGAAGAGGTTCTGGTGGCAGGGGGAATGGGTAGATATAAAAACTGCTCGTAGGCAACTTTGGCTCTAGAAACCACTAAAAATGGCGACATTATTGCGTAAAGAGAAGACTAGATTCCCGATCGGAACATACCCAAAACCTCTCTATGTGTGTTGTGGAGCTTTAACAAGGCGACCCAAAAGATTATCATTGGGAAAGCTTTGGTTAACAGTTAAGAAAACAACTCTGAAACGGATCTGCAGTTTAACATAATTCCACCCAAAATATTATCATTGGGAAAGCTTTGGTTTACAAGTAGGAAATTATCATTGGGAAAGCTTTGGTTTACAGGTAGGAAAACAACTCTGAAACGGATTTGCAGTTTAACATCATTCTTATGCTGCATGAGTTTCTGGTACCAGGTACTTTGGGTGCATGGAACAAGTATCCAGTATGACTAGAAGCTTAGCTCAAAAAATTGGGAGCTGCAATAATATAATATATTAAAATTTAATATATATTTAAAATAAATAAAAAATAATTTATTTATTTGAATCTAAAACTTGCCAATTAGATTTCATCTTGAAATGAAATATGTAAAAGATTGAACTTTGAAACAGTGCCAGAAAAAATCAAAATATTAATCCATCAACAACTTGCCAATGAAATTCCTTGCAAGCAAAAAACATACCGCACTCCTAAACCAAAAAAAGGCTATTATTACTTGATTATTATGTGATTTCATGCAACACTATATTATATTCAATTTCGAAATTCAAGTTTGGAAATTTATAAAATGAAACTTACTAACATGCTACTCTTTCTCTTTCTGATCATCATTGTAATTTGTTGAATCTTATCATTAAAGCTTCAAGATAGACTTCAAGAAAGTAGACCTATTTGAAATTGCTGAACTTCAAGATTTGCAACAAAAGCTGCCAAGGAATAACTGGCAACTGTCTATATTTTGTTGAAACCTTTGCTACATCCCTTTATCTCTGTGGCTTTGCAAAGCCCATGCTATCTATCCCACTGACCTATTATGTATCACTTAGAAAATAAACAAATGGTACCTTCTCAACTCAAAATAGGTACCAAAAAGGTGAAAATCTGCCCAAAATAAGTACACGCAACGTTAAAATTTGTTGTAGTGAAGCTCCCGAAAAGCTCCAAAGTACCCTTTCAAGCTCCCGACGATTTTGGTAAGTTTCCTACCAGCTCCCAAGCTCCCATTTTTGTAAGTTTCCTACCAGCTCCCAAGCTCCCAGGAGCGCGGAGTACATGGTTTCTAATGACTGGGAGCAGTATCCTTGTTACTATGCAAAATTAGAGCAGAGTACCACCAGATCTTCTCACTCAGGGGAAAGGACCTGTCTTACTAGGAGATCCCTGGGCACATGTACTAGTTGTCTCCAATTAAATTTAATTGCTATAGTCTGTATTATTAGTTGCTTATTTTGCTGGCTGCAACACTTTTTTTTTTTTAATATCCTTTGGCTATGATGTGGACTTGTTAGTTGTATCATGGTATTAGACTTCGTTATGCAAGTAATGTCTTCAAATCAGTGATCCTATTTATATAGTCAATTTTGACTTTAAAATCTGATTTTGTTAGTGGCAAATTGTATGAGGAGATAATTAAAATGTACTACGTTTTCTATATATATAACTTTACTACCTTTTCTATAACTTTGCTATGTAACTATACTTGTACAAAAATAATTACTTTATTAAAAAGTTAAAAACTGAAAACACTAAATTAAGCATGCCAAAATGTAACAGTAACACTCCGTACATTCAACCATACTTACGTAGTTTTAAAATAGTCAGCAATCCAAATGCTAGTTTCATAAAAACAAACAGTAACACTCTATACATTCAACCATACTTACATTGTTTTAAAAAACAGTCAGCAATCCAAAGGTTGGTTTCATAAAAACAAGTAGAAGAAAGGACTAGTCAGTTACTAAATTTAGGAGGTAGTGCCCCAGCTGTAGTCCCGTAATTACATTTATTAGGTGGCCACTAATTTAGAGGCTTCAGGGGAGAATTTAAATCACAAACTTAAGTTACAAGTACTTCAATATGACTAATAATATTTCTAAATGATAGTTTAGAAAATTAGCTGGTTTCTTGTTTTTCAAAATAAAATTGGCAAGAGGTAAAAAATTAGGCGAAAGCCCGCACGTCCTCCACCAACTCCATAAGAAGTAATGGACTCAAAAAAAATATAAATCAACCAAATATCGTAGCAACAAGCAATCCTATATATGAAAAGACATAAATTTCCTTAGATTTCATAGGGAAAGCATTGGTTCTCTTAATGTTTCCTGTGCGCTCGTACACGTTCCGAAAACCCTTGAAAATATTGTTGGTTCTGACTTTAAATAATTTGACAGAACCTTGTAATGGGACCACAAAGAATGAAGGTTCTATCCCAATTTATGAAGATATCCATCCGTCAATTAAAGTTACGAGCTTGGTAAACCAGTAATAAAAACAAAGAGGAGAAAGCACGGACAGTTAATTTTGGAAGAGGGCGTGCCCAACTGGTGGTCCGGGAATTACAATGCTCCGGCGGCCAACAATCTAGGGGCTTCAGGGTAGCATTTCAATCATAAACCTAAGTTACAATTAATTCCACATAAACAAAAAGATTTGTAAATAATAATATAAATAACAAGATTTATAGACAGCAGTTTAGATAATTCGTTGGTTTCTTCTATTTGAAAATGGACTTGGCAGGATATATATTACAACCGCTGCATTAAATTACAGTATACAAAAGAAATCCCTAAATTCTAAAAATACTGAGAAAGAAATCCCTAAATTAGAAAAATAAGCCAAACGACCATTAAATTACGATTCACAAAAACTCCCTAAATTCGAAAATATTGTCTATACCAAAAAATCAATACAAAATAAATAGCATATATATTTGAGATATTTAATAATTAATTTTATGAATCCACATTACGTACCTGAATTAGGAACTCCTCTACGAATGCACAAACAATTGATTCACCGCAAACCAGCAAAATGAAAGATGGACAACGATAAAAAAACAGTCTGGGAAAGATGGATAGCGCCAGAAATACGGCTTAGAAAGATGTACCTGCAACCAGACACCATTGTAAGTAAGAAAAGATTGTGCCACTGCCACTTCATCTTTATAAAAACATCTAATCAAAAAAGCATTGAAGGTACATTTCAGCCTCTTTTCTTTCGTCCCTCATCTAACTGCAAATCCAGCAAACCCTGCTCGGAAAAGGAAAGAGAAATGTCTTTTCATAAAGATAAATAACAGCCGCTCCACCACCTGCTTAGACAAATGAATAAAATTGGCCCGCCAACCGCCCAGCAATTCACACACAATTAAAGAGAAACGATTGGCACATGGGAGAAATAAATTCAACCAAGGAAACCAAAAACATTAAAACACCAATTAAAAAAACCCAAACCAACCAGCATGGCCATGCTGCAGCAAAACAAAGAAAGCACCACACACACTAACAAGCCAACCCAACCCAACCCAATGACGAATACAAAATCAATTGAGATGAACTGTGTGTTTAGTGGTTCTGAGCATTGCTTTATGTCCAGTCAATGTCCAACGGTCTCCAAGTTTTCTCAGATTTAAATAATTTTAGTAAGGTTTTAAGGCCATCTTTTTTTGGCCTTTTTCCTTTCTTTCTAAAATTAGGGGGCACCCTCCATGAACCATGGAACTTGGTTTTGTTTTTATTGGATTCTAAACGAAGTTTTCGCTACATTATAAGAGAAACATTTATTTATTAAAAAAACAATTAATGTTATGCTTACATGTATTTAAATTTGAGTCGCTCAAAGCATTTAATTTCTTTCGAGGGGTGTTATACTTATTTAGGTAATATTCTCATTAAAAAATTAAAGTCGCATGACGCTTAATCAAAAGGTATTATATGCATATTTGCTATTTATTATTAAGTAATATTTTAACATAAAATATTTACGAGGAGACATGATACTTATTATATTTTAAGTTAATTTAATTCAAACATGAGCCGTGATTGATAGGAATATTCGATAACATATAGAGAGTGTGATTAAATTTCCTACCATGGAGGAAGACGTAATGCTTCGTGATATTTGGGCATCGTAATAGTCGTAACAACATTTTCGGGACATTCATTATTATAAAAAGAGTAAATGAACACGATACTTAATATGGTTGTGTTCTATTTTTATTGAAATTATAAAATTATGGTTATAATGTTGTATGGAAATGTGATGGAGGAGGTTAAAAATATATAATTGGATATTTTATGGAGTGAAATATTTATATTAAAAAATAAAATAATTATAAATATTGTAATGAAATATGTTATCTATTACATTTTGATGGTAAATTATAAGTTAATTTAAATAAAGATTATAAATAAAATAAAATATTATATTTATGCTATAAAGTGTCATTATTTGAAAATAACTTTTCTGAATGTTATTTGTACTATTATGTATCATTGATTTTGATATTAAACAATTGAAAGTGTTTCTATTTTTTGATTAAATGTAGTTATTAATAAGTTACAAAAATAATCTAATAAATGTTAATTGGATTTTCAATTGCATCTGAGAAGTTCGTGGAAGACCAAGAACCAAAGGAACTATGTCTCCCTCCTTTAAATGTGTCGTGTGGGAAAATACTATGCTCAAAGCGGTCCCATTACATCCCTTTCATGACCATTATTCTATGAATATGGGGAGAACTCCCTGTTGTGACAAGGTTATTACTAATAACAAAGATGCCTGCACAAACACCCTGCTGTGATAAAGAAAATGTCAAGAGAGGGCCATGGTCTCCTGAAGAAGACACCATATTGAAAAACTTCATAGAGAAGCATGGCGCTCGAGGAAACTGGATCGCTTTGCCTCACAAAGCAGGTATGATATTATATCATACACCCAATATCCATTCAAATCTACCCATTTCTAGAATTTAGATTCTATTTTTCCATTTGTAATAGGCTCTTATGTTCTGTACTACGATGTCAGTTTGCTAATAAAATAGGCCTCTCTGCAGATACTTAGTGTTGATAAGGGGAAATGTCTCTAAGGTGTTTAGTTTTTTCAAAATTTTCTTCTTCCTGTTAAGAATTGATTTACCAAGTGACATCATCTAGACAGGTGTGGTTTGACATTTGAATCATTTGGGGTCTTCATTTAACTAACATGGATCAGAGAAAAGCTGAAAAATTCTTGTGTCTTAGAATGCAAAAAATTCTTTGGAGATGTTAAGGAGGAAAAAAAAATCGATTTGATTTTGAGCTTTCTCCTTCATCTCTTTTGAACACAGGAATGGAAGTTAGATAGACAGACATGTGGTTTGAATTTTAAAAACAAACATCAATTTTTTTATCACTTCCTTGCTCTGCATGCAGGTTTAAAAAGGTGTGGCAAGAGTTGGAGGTTGACATGGTTGAATTATTTGAGGCATGATATTAATTGCGATGACTTCTCAGAAGAAGAATACATCATCATTTGCAATCTCTATACCATCATTGGAAGCAGATTACAATATTCAATCTCTGGGCATCGATACAATTCTCTGTGAGGTCCCTTTCTATGCTCCCTCGGCCATTAATGTAAAAGTTGAAGCCATGGAGTGCCCATCTAGTGATCCCTAGCTCAATCAAGTCTGCAATTCAGTGCCTGCACTCTAGTAAACCTGTACTAGCGATTCCACATTTGGGGGAAACAATTATCAGTTCATTACGTTGATGAATGAAGAGAAATAAAATCTAAGTTATGGACTCTCAGCCAACATGGATGAATTCATATTCTGTCGAAATCATGCAGGCAATGGCTCAATATATTACCTGAAAGAGAAGCCCGACTACTCCACGGTTGCAGCCTTCTGGGCTTCTCAACTAGCTGAACCTGCAAAGTCCTCTGGCCTAACAAAAACAACAAAATGTCCTAATAACTTCATTCTCTTCGTTCATTTTTAAGTGTATAAAATATGGCATGTCTTCGTTTACCTAATATATAGGAATCCTCAAAGCTAAAGGAGATTCTTGTGGTTGTCTAGTCCTCTGAGAACGAGAGCTCTATAAAGCGTAGGTGAAAAAACGATTCCAGACTTTATGTTACTTTTTAAATACATGTAAAGAACTGTATACTATTATAATTTATTTTACATTATAGGTCCAGTGAAGTGAGCATATGTCTGGATGAAGGCACAGAAGAGTTCATATTGAAGCCCGTGAAGATCTTAGACATAAAATGACTAAAAGATTATATCTGCAATGATCACAAGGGTGGAAGTTATTGCCCAACTGGGGCTTTGATTGGAGATTGAGATAATCAATATGGAAACAAATTATGCATTTGGTACTTTAGACTCTAGAAGAATATAGCGGATTTTGTTTTTAAAATGTATTTTATCGTATTATAATGTTCATTAATGTAAGAGGCCCATGGTCATTTAGTTGCAGTATCCAAGTGAGGAATGAAAAGTAACATGAAAATTCCAAATAGTCTCCCTATGGAATGTGAATGGAGAGGATTTCTCAAAGTAGGTGCAGCTCTAATGTATTTTCCCAGTGAGATTTATGTATCCGATCATGTAAAGATCATGTTGAGAAATCTTTGAAAACTCCTTCCAACGACACATAGGGACACCAGGGGATGTGAGAAATAAAAGGGTGCAAGGAGAAACTCTTCAGGCATGGAAAGCAGGTTGACAAACACATGTCGGGAAATGTTTTCTTTCAATTTGAAAACTTTCAAGTAGTTGCTCTTAACCATGACGACATTTTTGCTCGATGTTTTGCTTACAAGTAGTGAAGAATTTCAATGAAATGATAGTATTGTGGAAATAGTTTTCAATTTTTGATCATGTAGAACTAGTTCTGTATTTTCGAACGCTCTACATCATTGATGAACGAAATATTTTTAAGATGAAAAAGAATAATAATTATTCAGTAGGTTATGATATTTTTTCAACACATCCAAGAGGAAGGAAGAAATTTTTTTTATCTGTTGTTTGTTACTAGTTTTTCTATTGGAATTGGTTATTTCAATGATTTTTTAAATTAATTTTTCTATGATGGTTCTAAAAGTGTAACTAGGTGATCCAAGTTGAATGATAGATTCTAAAGGCATGCTTGACCTTTAAATCTTTCTCTATTACTTTCTAACCAAATAAAAAGATTGATTTTGTTATTTATGCTATTTATAATTAAAATATTCTTTTAATATTCTAGATTGGATTTGATGACCACTTTATAATATCTTACTTTTCTCTTTACTCTATTTTTTCACTATACAACAATTCTTCCTTAAATTTGGTTGTGATATTTTTTTAGTGGTATCAATAATTAGCAAAGCGACCACCTTTTCTATTTTTCAATGATTTAGCCAAATTTTAGCATGAAAAAATTATAATTACTAAAGAGGAAAAATGATCAAATTATTTATTCATGTGAGAGTCATCACTTATAAGTTAAATATTCAATTAAATCACATAAACTCTGCACACTACACTCTATAGGCTATCTATACTAACTAAGTTATAAAAAAACTAATTTCTTTATCCAAACCTATAAATTTTTTTTTAAATAAAATAATTAATATTTATAAGTTAAATATTCAATTAAATCACATAACATATCACATATTTTTTCTTCTATACTAATTTTTCCTATGTTACTTCTTTACAACGTTTCCTTTGCAATATATGTTCCACTTGCTAGTTATATATAATTAAGTTGTAAGGGGTCTTTATTTGAAAAAAAAATTCTAAGTTTCCTTTCTGTCATAATCTGTGCCATTCGATCCTTTGTTATATGATTGGATCATGATCAGCAATCGATTCGAATTGTGGCAGTTGACAGTTGTGAGGCAATTGAAACTTTCCTTATAACAATAACAATAGTCATCATCCTCGCCTGCCCTGCTTTATTATTTGGAATCTGTGATCTGTATACCTATCAATATTATCTGTTTCATGATCTTTGGGACAAAGGTAGGCTAGAGGATGTCAAGTTTAAAAGGAAAACACTTTGTGATAACCAGAGGATCAAGTGGCATTGGCATTGCTATTTCAATGGAGGTTCTTGAAGAGCGAGGCTACATGACCGTCATCTCTAACGTATCTTCTCAAATAGATGACACCACTACAAACATTTCTCAATAGGGGAAATAGTCGTTGGATAAAGTTTGCACAAAGGTAGGGTTTTTCACATAAATTTCTGTAAATATTTTTGGTTTAAAAACCTCTTGATCACATTCTTTCTGGTTAAATTTTTCACAAAGGTAGTGTTCTTTACCTAAATTTCTATACATCTTTTTCGTTGAATTGTTCGTTGAAAAAAATCTAATCACATTCTCTCTGGATAAAAATTTGACAAATGCTGAGTTCTTTGCATAAATTCCTCTGTAACTTTTAACGAACTCTGGATCAAATTGTTTCTATCTATATATTATGTCCCAGGGGGTTTAATCATGAAATTATGAGGAATGGTATGAGCTTTGTGGTGAAGGTTGTAGATGTGGGGGACTATGAATCCATTTCTACAGCTATAAATGACTGTTACAAGTGTTTCAATGCAGGAATAGCTAGAATAGGCTACATAGATGAAATCCACATTAAAGATGTCAATTTTTCCATCAACACTAATCTCAGCTAGGTAGTCAACACGGTTGATTCTTCGTTGCCCTTGATGAAACAACGAAGTAGCAAGTCAAATCCGGAATCCATTGTTCTCATGAGATCGCTGGCTGCTATGGTAAGTAATATTTAATTTATAGAAATTAATACAAATTTCATACTAGTTAGATTTCTTCTTAAGGGATTTACATTTTAAAGTTTTTTAAAGGTTGATCCAATAATCAAGAAACGGGTCTGAATCCAAATTTCATAATAGTCATATTGCTCCTTCACGGATTCATTCTTTAAATTCTTTTAAAGTTTGATCAAATAATCAAGAAATGGATCTGAATCCAAAGTTCATAATAATTTTGTAAGAGATTTACAGTCTAGACTCTAACATGTTAAAAGTAATAAAAATAGATTAAAGAAACAATAATATAAATATTATACTAAAATATATAAGTAGTAAAAATAAGTCAACAACTATTTTACTTTATAATATATAATAATGATTATGTAATCATATTTAAATTTAATTAATAAGCACATAAACTTGCAATATATATAATAATTTGTTTAACCATGGATATTCATGTCTACTTTTTCATAGATATTATGAAGTTGTAAATAGGCTTTGTTACAATATTATGGGCCAATACCATTTCTCATCAATACAACATACCTAAAAACCATCTCTCATTTCACACTCAAAATATTTTATTTGAATTTAATTTTATAACAATTTTTCATTAAATTTAAAAGAAACGATATTATAATTTATTTTGAGATATGTCTACACCTCTATCACATGAAAATATATAACGTACAAATAGTAGTTATAAAATAATATCCATTTAACCATAGAAATTAAAATAATAATTTTGTAACCATATTTAAATTTCATTAATAAGAAAAAAAAAAAAAAACTTGATACTTATAATATAATGGAAAGTATAATACAAACCTAAAAGGGCATAATAAAAATTAAGGTTGACTACGAAGATGATAAATAGCAATGGAATGGATAGAGAGATGCTAAAGGCAGTGGATGGATTTGCACTACATGTCTCAAAAGAGTTTAAAATTTATGATATAACATCCGCGTTGCTTTTAATTTCAAAATTACGACGAGATTGATTGGCAAGATGACAAGTAGCAATGCCTACATATTTTTACTATTATTGCTAAAGATATGCTAAAGGCAGTGGATGAATTTTTCTTACATGAATCAAACGAAGCTACCGTTGATGTCATAAGGTCCATGTTGCTTTCTCAATTTAAAAGGGTGGATGCTCACATATTCAATTATAAAACCAACAACCCGCCATAATCCTGAACATATTTTATATATCTAAAGGATGCTCCAAATTGTAGAGTGGAAGTGACAAAAATTTTTTTTATATGGAATCTGGACAAGAAAATCCAAGCTAAGAATAGGGTACATGCTACAATCTAATGATTCATTTATGACAAAACCTAGAAAATTATCCCTAACAAAACAAGAATATCGGGAAATGGCAGTGTTGATGCCAGGATATAAGAATGCTAGAAGAATTGTGCTTCTTGATATCTGGATGACACATAAGTAAGTTCTATTGTAATATATTGACAGTTTAAAGGAAGATAATAAGAAAGAGAACTTTGTTCTTAAATATTTTCTCCATGTGACAAAAACATAAGTTTGAAGTAGAAGATGATAATTACAAAGCTTCTAAAGATGCCAAGCCTATAATTTGTACGTTGTCTAAATCGTCAAGAGAAGCTACAGAAAATTCATTAACCAGAGATTGAAACAAAAGATGCAATTTGCTGACTACCAAAACATGTTCAGGCCGAAGTGGGAGCTAAACCAGAGAATAAGTCAGAGAATGATAGATATATTTATTACAACATCTTTTGGACAAGAATTTTATGAAAACTCAAACCAGCACATGCCTAAAAATTCTTTCTACAAACTGGAAGAAAAGAAGCTAAAGCCTACAAACATACAAGCTTGGATTTTTCCTCGTAGACAATGTTAAAGCATAGGGGATAGGGGTATTGTTCATTTTTAACGATGAAGTGGATTTATTGGATTACATCTCAAGAATATTCTGGGATTCTTAAATGATTCTAAGAGAGAATCCCCATCCCCAAGTTGAAGTTAGATGTTACCCACAATTTTTTCCAAGAAAAAATGGGGTAATCAAAAGCCCTGTGGGAAGACAAGTGTAAATGTATTAGTTAAATTTATAAAACTAGTGTACCAAATGTGCTAATGATGACAGTGTTGCTGTAAATTACAGAAGCAACAAAAATCACTTCGTTGCAGAAGCAATATAGTCCATAGTGTTGATAATGATGATGCAAGTTGCAGAAGCTTACCATGGTATCACAAGAAGGAACACCATCTTTACTGTTCCTGCCTATTTTGATGATGCCTAAGGTAAGGCCACCAATGATGCTAGCATGATTGCTCATTTAATGTTGAGGGAAATTATTACTGTGTTCTACTATTGTTGTTGCCTATGATTTTGACAATAATGTTGAAAGAATGGTTGAGAAAAAAAATAACATATTGAAATTTGACTATTCACGAGCATTTTTTAAGTGACAATCCTTAAGAAATAAACAACTAGTACTCCTATAATAATCTTAGAGATTATTTTCAATCAACCTTTCTAAAAAAATAGCCCATCTCAAGGTTCATCGACTGGTAGGAGAGCAGATAATCAACAGAGAAGAATATGTGTACAAAAGGATGGTTGTGTATTAGGGGCCTTATTCTATCTTTAGTGTGAAAATTCTAATGCTATTTTCTAGAAAAGGTTGTTAATGTTCAATTTATAGCACAAAGAGAGGACCATGGTCATAGAAATAAAATTGATGCTAGCGAGGTCCTGAATATTTCCTCAATTTATGACTAGTATTATGGATGTGTCCTTGGAAGGTTTACACCCTTGAAAGGTTTGCAGGTTGTGTCATTGGTCCACTAGTTAAAAAAAAAACATATTGTATTACATAATGAATTTTTATTTGAAAACCTTCATAGGAAAGGAATTTCACCTTGGAGGATGCTTTCAGGTTCACATTGAATGTCCTTTGAAGGCACCAAGGTGCTTTTGAGGTCATCCTTGGATGAGGGTTCATACCACTTAAGATATTGTGTGCCATTTTGAACGTTACATGGCATATTTGAAGAATGATTAAATGATTCTTGCATATTGAAGGACCTCTGGAGACAAGACACTACAAAAAAAAAAAATTGTTTCCCCCTCTTTAATTTGAGATGGGTCACCTTTGTAGGCTTGTGCTCCTTATAATTTGTACAAGTGACATGAATGGCAGTTAACAATTATAATTTAAATTGATTGATGCTAAAAAGGCTCTTTTTCCCACTCATTAGGCTAGATTAGGGTTATTTAGCCTAAAAACGAATATTTAATGTAAGTGAAATCAAGCATCTCCTTTATTATTATTCTTATTATCCAATTTTAAGGTCACACCCAAGACATACACAAAATTGGTGTATGAGACCCCCTTGTTTGTGGGACAATAGACTCACCTCCGCACATCGATTTGACTGCTAAGTGTATGAAGGAATACAAATTATACCCTCCTCTATAAATAGAGATGCACTCCCTCACACTTTTTCATGGTATGGATCTAGGGGGAAAATCTCTTCCCAAGTTTAAAATCTCTACAATTGGTTCTCTTCTATAATTTGTCTTTGGATGGATGAGTTGAGCAACCTCTTGGGGGTTTTGTTGATATGTATTTTGATATATTTTCATGGATGGTTATGGGGAAGCTTGGATTAATGTATGAAATAAGGAAGTTTAACTTCTTTTATCTTGGTATTACATTTTATTTGATGGTTGAATCATGTATTCAACATCTTAGCCTCTAATTTTCTTCATGATCTCGGTTAAACTAAATCTTATTCCAAGTTTGTGAGGAAGTAGCATGCTAATTTCTTCACTGGATCACTTTTTGGATATTGAGAACCTTTATTCAAACCCTAGGACAAGTAATTTAACTTACAATGGTACTTTTGAATCTTATATATACTCCAATATTTTCAACTTTGTTGTTCCTTGACCCCATATGCATCAAAAATATACTAGGAAGTAACCACTGGCAGTCCTACCCTAGGGAGTAACCGCTTGCACCATATGATAGCTATCTATAAGAGACAAGCGTTGGTGACGTGACACTAGTCCCCATTGAGGTGTAACCCTTTCACTTAAACTCTTGAAATTTATCTCAAGAGTTGAAATATTTTTCTCTAATATTTCCCACAATTTCTTCAATTTCGTGTCTGAAATTCAAGTTATTAAACAATAAAAAGGAAGAAGAGTGAGATGACTCCCCCCATAGGTTCCTACAAAAGGGACTATGGAAGGTGAAATATGGGGTATCAATTGTAAACCACCCTGAATATTCCAATGAAATGGTTTTTCACAACAAACTATTTCCTGATGAAACCTTTTACCATTTAATTTATTCCCTTGGATCCAAAATTTATTATCACTAGCTTACAACTAGTTTTTTTGAAAATAAAAAAATGAAAAAATGAATGAACAAGAAAATGAACACATCATCCACAGAATTTAACATAAGAGGTATCTTTGGAAACCAATTATAGGATAAAAACCATTTATAAGGCGAGGCTTAAACTTCACTTTATTTTCTTTAGTTATGAAAATGCAAATGTAAAGAAAAGAGCACTCATTATGCAATTTTTGTTAGTTTTTTTATGGATATGGTAGCATCAGGCAAGTATTATAATACCTAAGGGGTCAGAGACACTAAGTAACATGAGATCTCCAAAACCCATAAAAGGTTTCAAAAGACAAAACTTATAAACCTCTCAATTAAATTAGTTGATCAATAATTAAAAATTTCCTAAGTCTATCTTGGAAAATTTATTAACCAATGGATATTAATTGGGGAAATCTATTTTCTCTAGAGAATTTCGAAAAAGAAACTTGACAGAGTCTAAGATGATCTGAGCCTTTTCATCATCAATCAATTTAAATTACAAATGTTAACTGCCATTCATGCCATAGACCATGTTTATATATTGGTCGTTGATGCTCCAGTGAGATAGTACAAGAGCAGGTCGAAGTGATTGGAGAAGACACATCGAGCAAGGCAATACATACCCAACTCATAGTATTCAGCAAGGTGCAGTTAGAACCAAGAGAGAGATATTAGCAAAGGATTTCTGCAATGAGAATTTCTAGAGAAATCCTTAGGAGGTTTTTTAGTTTTCCATAGGAGGAAAGGGAGGCTATATTTATCTACAAAGGAGGTCGTACAAAGCAATGTGAGTTTCCTAGTTTTCTAGTGCATGTTGCCGAAAGGAAGTTTGATTCAGTTGCTAGAGATTGGATGTAGTCTCGAGAGGTAGAGAAGATTATTTCGAGGGGTAGAAAGAGGCAAGAAAACTCACTTGGAGTCAGTTTCCAGGTTGTATGAATTTTCCTTCATCCAATAGTGTGCATTTCAGGAAGATAGTGCATGTGCCAAGAGGAAGTACGAGCAGGCTAGAGGAGGTCGAGTTGATTTGCAGGGGAAATATCTAGTATTTTCCAATTGAGGTAACTTTCTAGAGGATTGTCAGTTGGGAATCCAAATCTAATTCTGTATTTTGATGCATAATAATAAAACCCTCATCTACTGCATTGGTTTTCCAAGGACTTTTTTCCAAAAGAAACTATGTCATTTTTTTTGTGTGTGCATCTGTTTCTCAGTTCCAATTTTATATTTATGCAACATATTTTGATTGTGAAGAATTTAAATGTGAATTATTCACTATTTTCCATACTAATAATTACAGAAGATAAATAAACTATAGATAAATTTCTTTTGTATTAATCAAATCATAATGATTAATCCGAAAGACATTTATCTATATTATGATGTGATTAATCTGAAAGAAATTTATCTATATTATGGATCACAAAAGTCTTATATCTAAGACAGATAAACTGTTAAAGTTATGAGAATAATATCCAGTTGTTGTAGTTCAAGGAATTTTCACATGTTATCAAAGCATAAGATCATATCACAGAGGCTCTATGCCAAGGAAGTGAGTTTTGTGTAGCTTCAGAGGGAGATATGAGGCACTAGTTTCCAAATCTACATAGGCCATGTCAGGGATGCGAATTTTAGAGTGGCAGAAAATAAATTTTCATTTCAGGTAAAGGAAAAGTTTCACTTTGCCTCATATCTGTAGCAGTAGGCAGAAGGATTTCCAGAGAGGGTTTTTGGTGAGCAGATCAGTTGATTCACAAAGTAGATGTAGAAATGTGATTTTGTAGCAATTTTTTTGCAGTTGCAGATTAGTGCAAGGAAGGAAGAGAAAGAGCACACTGAGAGGGAATTTCTAGAGAGGGTTTTGAGTGATCAGATCAGTTGAATTTCAAAGTAGATCTAGCACAATGATTTTGAAGCAAGGGTTTTTCAGTTACATATTAGTGCAAGGAAGGAAAATCAATTTCCAGTTCACGGAAAGGAAAAGTTCGATTTTTCCTAATATATACAGCAGTAAGAAGAAGGATTGTCAGAGAGGGTTTTCAGTGAGCAAATAAGTCGAATTGCAAAGTAGATCTGGCATAGTGATTCTGGGGCAAGGGTTCTGCAGTTGCAGATTAGTGCAGGGGGAGTGTTAGGTTCTCTGTAATTTATTAGCAAGATTGGGAGAGTCCAATCACAGAGTTAACATCATTTCAACCAAATTTGGGATTCTAGGATCTAGCCCTCCTGAATCCGGAGAGGGATCTCTCCAATATGTACAAAGATGGATATTGTCTTTGAAAAGCTTAAGGTAATGATATTAGGCTAGTTATGAAGGCCAAAGTTTTTGTTTTGTTTTGGATGGTTGAGCAAGAAATGTTACTTGAGGGGAAAGTCCTAAGTGCAAAAGTTTCAAAAGTGAGAAGTTGCAAGCAAAATAGAACAGTTTTGGCACATAGATAGATATAACGCTGGTTTTTAGTCCATTGGGCTATGGAGTCATATCCGGGCTTTAATTGAACAACAACATCAAGTGTGATCCAAGGGGAAAGTTATCTATACCACAAGATTATTGAGATTAAAATGATGAAATGGAAACATTAAAATGTTGGAGGGGTGGAAACTGATAATAATTTCTCAGAGGATTTATAGTCAGTCCAAACAAGAAAAGCCTCTTAAGTAACCGTTTTAAAACCAACCAAGGACAGGGCTAACCATAGACTTCTTGGGCAAGTTCTTATTAAAGCAGCTTAATTGACAAACAATCCAGTAATCCACATAATTACCTTTAAAAAGTATGAAAACACATAAGAAAAACAGAGTGTAACTTAAGATCAGATAAAGTAATTTTAAACCTAGTCTGCTTTCAGTCAACACCAAGGGAAACTTTCAGAATCTGCCTTTGGAGAAAAGAATCTAGGAATCAGGGCAAACCATATCTTCTCTAGTCTAACTTTAATAGCAAATAATGGAAATAACATTCAAGAACAATGTTTGAGCAAAAAGAAGGATGAGGGAACGCCAACATTCCTAACTGTTTAAACTGTATTGAATCATTCTTAAATAAACAAATCTGAAGAAAACATTAAGATAAAGATTTCTCAGCCAGAGAAGGTTACTGCTATACAGAAAATCCTAACCCTGTTTAAACTGTTCTTTACAGAGGAATATGAACAATATGGCATACATAGAAGGAAAACAATTTAACAAAGAAAGAAGCACTTCATCGGTGATATAGACCAGGATCCCAAGAAACAACTTTTATATTGATGTCAAACCAGTTACAATCTTTAGGTCCAATGTTTCAGTTCAACAATCATCTTCACTATTCAACCTAACTACTCTAGCACAAACAGAGCTTCAAGGGCCAGTGAACACTATGTACAAATAGAAGTCTCGAGCTCAAGTGTATTTCAAAGTTCTGCAACCAACAACTTCTCATCTTCTTCTGAGGTATTTATAAAAGGATGAGGAGGTGATCTGAGAAAAGATCTCTCAGGATAATTAATACAGTTTCAAGACTTCATGGCCTTTTGAGGGGCTCGATGAAGAAATTCACAAGTGGAACACTGTATTAACTGTTTACAATTATGGATTAAGCTCAGTGGGAGTTTTATTTGACTTTGAGGCTTTATGTAATGTTTGGAGTAACTCTGCAGATATTTTCTGCATTGACTTCCTTGCAAAAGTAACTCCCTCACTGCGCTGGAGGCGAATATCTGATTTTCTTCAATAACTTCGGCCTCTGTTCTGAATGGTTTTAGGCGACAGGTGGTTCTTTGGTGGCTGAGGAATCAATTTGCCTCAAGTTGTGGCGGTGGAGGCTTTCTGTCTGATAAAACACTTTAGGTTTTCTTTAAACTGTGTTTTGAGTCAGGGATTAGGCTTTTGATAACTGTCTTAGCCGTAATCCCCGTAATACTGTCTTCAATCTTCTTCTGCTGTGCTTTGTTCTCAAGATTGATACTCTTTAACTGTTCTTTCGAATAAAACAGTGTCTTGTCGATCTGTAGGGCCGCATTGGGCTTTTCGGCATCAATGCTCATGAAACATTGACAAATCATTGAATCCAACCGTGTGAATGGTTCCTTTTAGTAGCTTCGAAGGCGCAGGAAACTTCTTTCCCAACCCTCGGCTTTTCTTCGTGATACAACGGAAAACCATTTAAAACACCTGCATAAAACAAAAAAAAATTAAGAAATCCTGTGAAATGGGTTAGACTACTTCAGAAGGCAGGAGAGGAGCGTAGCCGTCGGACGAAGGCAACCAACGGTGGAGATCTGCATAGAAAGGCAAAAAAGGATAGCGGGAGAAGAATAAGGAGGAGCAGTTTTGGACCGTCCGATCTGGACACGTGGACGGTCCAGATCTAATCAGAGGGTCTCAATCGGGGGTGGCAGAAAAGGGGATGCGATTGAAATTTCCAGTGCGATTAAGCGCTGGCCGTTTATCTGAGGACCAGATCGACGGCGGGGAATGAATCAGAGGTAATCGCAAGGGGGTGAAACATTGCGATGAGATTTTGCGCGGACCATTGGATCAAGGATTAGATCAATGGTCGGGATTGAATCGGGGATCGGAAATCGGGGGACAGAGAAGAAGGCATGCGATTGAGAGCTTGCGATGCGATTTAGCGCAGGCCGTTGGATCAAAGGACTAGATCAACAGTCAGGATTGCTAAGACCTACGCACTGGCGGAAAAACCCTTAAACACATGAAAACCAAAGTTTTTGAGAATAAAACAAGTTTAATGGATTGGGCGGAAAATATATAGGTAAGGAAAAAGGCGCCCGATTGCGGGGCCGGGGGTTTTCACGGAATGTAATATGCCCAGGAGTTATAAAGACAAGGGCTAATCGCAATCAGGCCATTGAGCCTGGTCTTTCCGATCAACCCATTTGTATTGTTTCTGATTGCAATTACGCGATCGGCTCTTTTCAATCAACCCATTTATATTCAGCACATGGTTTTAAGTTTTAACTTAAAACTTTCGGAAAGTGGGTTTTTGGGTTTACAAAGGAAAATGGGCTTTGTAATGGTTCAAAGTCATGCACCCTTTAGATATTTGCGATGCAATTAGCGCCGAAAGCTTTGGTGTTTGGTTTTAACATATGGGCATGTGGGGGAAGTGGTTTAGGACTTGGCCCAAAGGGACTTAGGTCCATAGCAATAAACTTTGTTTTTTATGAAAAATTTCAAGGTTTTCAATGGATTTGGGGGTTTCGGCATAGTTCAAAAAGAAGTTTCAAACCATGTCAGAAAGATTTTTACAGATGGAGGGAGAAACTTATGAAAAGTAGAGGAATATATGGAGAAAAAGGGGGAGTAAATGAAGGTTAGTTATGAGTGGGAGAAAAGGGGAAAAAATGATGGTTTCTTCAGCAGTTTCTTATAGGAAATCAGCAGAATTAATAGGAACAGTAATGAGGATTTTGGACAGAGGCATGAGGCCTTAAAGAGACTTCAAGAGCTAACAATTTTTTAGTGATAAAATTTATTCCTTGGAGGCTCAAAAAAGATCTTAGCCACCTTTTGGTATAACAAAATATTATAGGTGGCTAACAGTGGCTCCACTTGGGGATGGTGCCTTCTTGAAGGCATCAAGAATTCAGACTTGATTTCTGGGAAGCTGATTAGTTACCTCATCCATTGGGCTGTCCTTCTATGATTGAATGATATTCTTCTAAAAACATATTTGGCATCCATGAAAACAATGGACCTTTATCAACCAGCTTGCTACCTACCCAATCCTACAGATCTAGCGTTTTTTCTTCATCAGAGTGCACTTGGATTGGCAAACTCTATTCACAACATTTTATTCTTTTGAAAGCAGGAAATATAATCTATTTCTAATCCTTATTTCTCCCTGAACTCAGTTTAAACAGTTGAGCTCAGATATTTCTCTACCCAGTCTACTGTCTGTTGGGATTTAAATAGTCCAACAAACTTTCATTCTCTAAATTCTACAACAGAAATTTAAAAATAGTCAAGTCAAGATTGAGTTGTTCGACTTGCTATGATCTATGGCATAAAAAAAAGCTGCACATAGATTATTATTTGCAAAAAATTAAATTAAAATGGAAGGCTTAAGATCTGAAAGTTTATCATTATGGCCTTCTTTTTCTTTACAACTCTGTTTTTAATTTTGTTTTGAGCTGTCTCTTTCTTGATATCTGATTTAGATTTTGGGCAAATTAGAACTAGTTTTTCTCTTTTATGACTCAGAAAAAAAAAAAACAGTTTTGAGTCATCTCTCTTTGGAAACTTTGGTTCAGATTTTGAACATGTTTGAACCTTTAATTTCTATCCCAATCTATCTACTGATAAGCCAAGATTAAACAGTTTGGAAAATCAAATTCACTACCCTATCAGCAGAAAATTGAAAGCTAATTAGTCAAGATTAAACAATTTGACTAACTAGAAGTGTGTTTTGCAGGAGTGGCATTTAAGCTTGCACACTTTCAGATTTATTTCTCTTTTTGGCATGGGGTTGTGCCTTTCTTGTTTTTCATTTCTGCCCTCTTTTCTTTCTTTCTTTGTTTTTGTATTTTTTGATTTTTCATAACTTTGAATGCAATGGTGGATGAAATATTCATAATGAAAAAGAAAAAATAAGGCTTAAAAACATATCATGAATCAAGAGAAGTAATGCTTGAGCATCCTGCCATTGACAGGACCCCCAAACAAATATGTTCCATCCAGCTCTTGTAAGAAGAAAGCATTGTTTCCAGCAACTGAATGAATAGAGTAAGGGCCAAGCCATAGATTTTCAAATTTACCATGATTTCCCTTCTCTTCCCTCTTTGAGTCCCACTTTAAAACTTTGTCCCCAATCTTGAAATTGCTGGCCTTTGTTCTTCTGTCAAAAAGCTTCTTAATGTTGTCCTGTTTCTGCAATGTTTTGTTGTACACTTCCTCTCTGATTTGCTGAAGATGAATGGTCTGATTTATTCTTCTGATCATTTCATTATCTCCAGTCTGCAATTCTTGGATAAACTTCATAACTGGTACACCAAGGTTATTAGGAAAGATTGCATCTGTACCATACACAAGCTGAAAACGTGACATACCAATAGATTTCTTCAAAGTTAATCTGTCAGCCCAAAGTGCATGGATCAAATTTGTGTGCCAAGACTTTTTATTGTCCTCCAACAGTTTCTTGATTATGTTTACTAAGCTTTTATTGGAAGATTCTGCAAGTCCATTACCTTGAGGGTAATAGGCTGTGGAATGCCCTAGTGTTATCTGGTATTTATGACAGAAGTCAACCATTTTATTTGATCCAAATGCTGCTGCATTATCTGTGATGATCTTGGTAGGAAAACCAAATCTGGAAAGGATATTAGTTTCTATGAACTTTATAATAACTGAATCATTGGCTTGCCTACAAGGAATGGCTTATATCCACTTAGTGAAATAGTCTGTGGCAGTAAGGATCCATCTATGCTGGGCAAAAGATGAGGGATGGATTTCACCTATGAAGTCAAGTCCCCACTGTTGAAAATGAGCTTCAACAGTGATTGGATGCAAAGGAAGGGTTAATAATTTTCTCTTTCCCTCAAACAATTGGCATTTATGGCAAGTAGTTGTCACTTTGTGAACATCAGGAAAAAGGGTGGGCCAATAGAAACCAGCCCTCAAAATTTTGTTGGATGTTGACTTCCAATATAAATGACCCCCACACTCTCCTTCATGAAATTCTTGCTTAACCTTCTCTACATCAAACTCAGGCAAACATTTAAGCAATATACCACTAGCATTTTTCCAATAAAGACACCTATCTACAATGCAATAGTTTACTGCTTTCAGTTTTAAGAACCTTGCCTTTGTTTTTGACAAACCAGGAGGTGTATTTAAATTAAGCAAAACATAAACGATATCAGCATACCAAGGAGAATTCATAAAATGGTTTTCAATAATGGGAGTTGAGAATTCTTCTTGGCCGTCCAAAGCATTAATCATATTAATATCAAGAACTTCAAAATTGGATTCAGCCATTAATCTAGCTAGACCTTGGCCTTTGATGAGTTTAGTGGGTTTTATCTCTAAATCATATTCGAGAATAACAGCAATCCACTTACCTCTCTTACCATATGGGTCCTGTGTTAGAATGTCTTTAACAACCGAATTAGGGACAAAGGCAATGATGTGTGAGTGAAGGATGTATACTCTGAAGTCTTTCAATGCTTTAACCAAAGCAAAAGCTTGCTTTTCCATAATATTATACTTCAAACGGGCATCCCTCAATGCCTTGCTAAAGAATGCAATAGGCTTCTCTTGTCCTTGTGGATTTTTTTATAAAAGGACAGCATCAATGGTATGTTCTGATGCAAACGAGAAGATATACAAATCTTTTGAAAAATCAGGGCTTATGAGAACCGGTGTTTTGGTTAATGCTTGTTTCACCAGCTCAAAGGATGTCTTTGCTTCCAAGGTCCATTTTATCCCTTTCTCCTTCTTCAACATGTTTGTGATATTTCTAAGGAGCTCAGCTAGGTTAGGGATGAACCTTCTCAAAAAGTTTATCTTTCCAATGAAAGACTGCAACTCTTTGATATTTCGAGGATGAGAGATTTGCAATATAGCTTCAATCCTCTTTGGATCTATCTTTATACCCTCTTATGAAATAATGTGTCCAAGAAGCTTACCTTCTTGGAGACCAAATAGTGTCTTTTTAGGGTTTAAAGATATTCCAAACCTTTTTCACTTCTCAAAAACTTTTCTCAAATGTTCTAAATGTTCTTCATCTGTTTTTTAAAACACAGTGACATCATCTAGATAGATAATGATGAAGAAGCCCAATTCTTCCGAGAATGCTATGTCCATGGCTCTCTGAAAGGTTGCTACAGCGTTCATTAGACCAAAAGGCATCTTCACATACATGAAAGTGCCCCATGGAGTAGTGAAAGTTGTCTTTAATTGATCAGCAAGGTGAACTAAAATCTGATTATACCCTGAATAGCCATCAAGCAACGAAATCCTTTTAGACCCCACCACCCTTTGTAATATGTGATCCATTTTTGGTAAAGGGTAGTTGTCATTTAACGAAGCTTTGTTTAAGTCTCTAAAGTCTATACAAAGCCTGATTTCTCCAGTCTTCTTCCTAATGGACACCAGATTAGATACCCACTCAGAATATCTAATCAGGACAATAATGCCAACCTCATACATTTTCATGATCTCCTTCTGAACCAATGGCAACTGGACAGGGTTTATTCTGCACAGTTTCTGTTTAAATGGTTTTTGGTTTTCTTTAACAGGGATTTTTTGCTGTATTATTTCAGTGTCATAGGATTTAAGATCTTCGTAATTCCATGCAAAAACATCAGAAAATTCTTTGAACAACTCTATGTATTTGAGTTTAATGTGAGCTGGGAAAATTTTGGACAGTTTGATCATTTTCGGTTTTTCCTCACTGCCTATATTGCACTCCTCTACTTCAGTCTCTATAGGTTCCAATTTTGGTTGATTGGCCACATCATTAAAATCAAACAAATCCTCTAAAGGCGTTAGACCACTCGGCAAATTTTCATCTTTAGAATGCAGAGTTTGTAATTCTTCCGTTTCTAAATCTGCACTTAATTCTGTTTTGCTCCTAAGTTTGCTAGACAATAGGTTAATATTGGCAGGTTGAGGAGACGATTCTTCTTCACCAAGAAAGTTTTCTTCACTGCAGTCTGTATCATAATCTGAATCTGAACTGTGCAGTTCGAACTCATTTCTGAATTGCATGAAGTCTTCTATTTTTTTGTCATTGTCAAACACTTGCCAATATTTTTCGTTATTAGGCACTGCCGGTCTAAATTTTATCGGAGTTGTGTTGTCTCCAGTCTCATATGGCGTTAGAAATTTCCTGGCCACAAAACCTAAATTGTGGGCCATAATGTTCTTTTTCCTTGGGATGAAACTCAGGTTGGACTCCTCAAATGTTGTCAACAGATCCATGACATCATTCCGATAGGATCTAAGTCCGGGATGATTTGCATTATACTCCCCATTGACTTGCCTAATGATTAACTCAGAATCCCCATACACATTAATTCTTCTGGCTCCTAATTTATTCAAGAGATGCAAGCCTAAGAGAAGGGATTCATATTCTGCTATGTTGTTGGAACACTGAAAGTTTAATTTGCATGAGATGCATTCTGTGTTGTTGTTTTCAGTGTTAATGATCCAAACCCCTGCACCAGCATTATTTCTAGTGCACAACCCATCAAAATACATACTCCATAAAGGACTGTCTTCGGTTTCGTCTGTTTGGCGATTGTCCTTTTTAACTATGGTGCCTTCTGACTGTTCATGATTAGCAGCACCCAATTGAATTTGTTTTGACTCAAATTCTTCAATATATTGAGGGGTGATGTCAGAAATGTTAGGGGTATTTTCTGGGTTGTTAAGTCCTAAAAACAATGGACTCATAATCGGTAAATCAAGACCTATGCTTTGTTTACTAATGTTTTCACATGTGGAAAACTGTTTGGACACTTCTGCGTTATTATACTCTTCTTCCCTGTCGGCCTTTAATTCTGTTAAAGTGACCTGCTCACTAGGAGTTTCATTGTTAAACATGATAAAGGAATCAAGGCCTGTATTGATAGAATATGTAGGAGAGTTTCGTGGTCTGTCTTGACTTGTAACCGTGTCTTGCATATGAGACTCCTTGTAAAGTTTTCTGGTCTGATTGAAAACCGGGATGGTCGCATATGTCATGTCCATCTGCATAGTCCCCTGTAACTTAGCTCCCCAGGATCTTGATAATAGCATTCCATACTTTGGGGGGACATCAGCCACAACAATGTCCATGAGTAAACATTTGGCTGGAATCTGGGCTTGGTTAACACAGAGGTCTTTGATCAATCCTAGACATTTTACTCTATTTGAGTCAAAGGAGTATAGGTCTTTGTAGGGTCTGGTAATTTCTAAACCAAGGCTCTCCATCACAGCTTTAGGCATTAAATTATGAGAATCCCCGGAATCATGCATAGCGTTGTGTAGAATTTTGTCATGAATGTTGAAACTCACATAAAAGGGAGGAACTAGTCCTTCTTGAAACTTCCCTTCAATATTAGGGCCAAAAATCAACTCTGGTAGGTCGTCACTAAGATTAACTGTATCTTCATTTTCCTCTATATTTAAAGCCTTCAAAATTTGGTTCCTATATACATGTTGGGCAGCTAACTCAGTTAATGGAACAGAGATTTTGATCTTTAAGATTTCCCGTTCAAGGCTGAAAGGGGTTTGATTCTTTGAAGCACTTGTTTCAACCTTATTAGCTGTCACTCTATCAACAATTACAGCTTGCTGATTTGTTTTACTTGACACAATTGTTGTAGAAGGAGTACTAGCTGAAGTGTTAGTACTGCTGATGTCTTCACTCTGTTTTTCAGAATTTTGAGTGTTTTTCTCCTTATCCTTATCAGAATTAACAGCCACTGTTTTGTCTTTTTGTTTGGCTGTTTTGGGTTTGGCTAAGGTGCTGCTTTGAGAGGATTTGTCAGAGGTTTTGGTGTTGGGGGCTTGTTGACTAGTCTTGCTTCTAAGGTCATATTCTCTTTGAGGTTCTATGACGACATTTTCCATGTCCTGATAATAATTTTCATTATCATCTCTTTTGTCGTCGTAAGGTGTGTAAAGACCTTGTTTATTATTATAATGAACCTCATAGTCATCATCCTCTTCCCCAAACAGTTGATATCCTCTTCCTCTATTATGCCTTCTGTTTCTTCAACCTTACTTACATAGTTTTGATGAAAGGGAGGAGTGATCTATTGATCATCTTCCCTGGGTCTGTTTGGAGGTTGGTTCCTTCTAACATTCTCATTCTGGTTCCTATTTTGAGGAGCAGTTTGATTTTGATTTGCTTGTGCTCTCTTAATTATGCTCATCTCTTTCATCATTTCTTCCATCATTCTCTCCATTTTTGAGTTGGAAGTAGAAGGTGTGGATTCCTCTCTAAAAGATACTCTCTTCTCACTCTTCATTCTTGCTCTTTTCTCCACCAGGTTAACTTCCACAGAAAGAGAACCTCTTTGCATATCTTCAAGGGTTTCAAAAACTCTTTCTCTGAGTGAATATGTCATGTCTGGATCAAACCCTTCAGGAAATTTGTTTAAATCTGAGCCCTGAGGAGGTTTTAGTTCAGGGGAAAGTGCATTATAGATGCTGTTAAATCTGGTACAATAAGATTGTACACTTTCCCCAGGGTTCCTATGGAGATTGTTATAGTTAGCAAGGACTTGGAGAGGATTCTTTCTCACTTCCCATTTGTTTAAGAATGTTTGATGGAAGGCTTGGAGATTGTTAATACTATGGGGGGTTAAACCTTTAAACCATTTTCTTGCTTCTCCCCCCAAACTTTGAGCAAATAGTCTCAACTTGACAGAATCATCATCAATTTCGTTTCTGTCAAAGTAGTCATTCATCTTTTCCACATGTTGAGATGCTGTTATAGTATTACTAGCATCATATAATGGAATTTTGGACTGATAGTCCTGTGGAAGATTACTTAATGGTACAGGAAGGACTAAGGGAGCATACCATGTTGCCATGGCGGGAGGTGGAGGTGGATTTACAAAAGGGAAAGTGGGATGAGGTGAAGTGGTTTGAACAGTGGATGTAGGGTGAGTAGAAGTGGATGGACCAGGAGTAGACTGTTGAGATGATCTTGGATGAGAGACACCTAAATTGTGAAGGAAATGTAAATCAGGAGGTGTTTTTTCCCTGCTACAACGATGTTCACTTGTTTCACGAGATGAAAGTGAAGATTCAGAGTCTAACTGGATTATATCATCAAATGACCTAGTCCTAAATGGGTTCACTAAGTCAGCTTGTGGTTGTTGCAGAGCTGAAAGATTTTCAGGGACTGAATTAGCTCTCAAGGGTGATCTGAAAACAGTTAATAATTTAACCTTAGGAGACTTCCAAAGGATACTTTCCGGATTATCAACTATCTCAGGCGGGTTAGGGTCTGGACGGGCTCTAGTGTGAATCTTTTAAGAAGCCACTATGCTATGTTGTTTAGACCTAAAACAAGAAAAGTTCAACCAGATATGACAATCTTGGAGAGGTTAACCAATCTGTTTTTACAATTTTAAATCCCACAGTCCTCTAACTGAGTTTGAATGATTTTATAATGATAAGGGTTCTTCCCAGTGGAGTCTTAAGGTCTACTAGGATTGTGGAGTCGCCAAGTGGAAATTTTTAGCTCCTTTCAGAGGTAAAAGGTCTTATGGTCCACCACCATGTTTATTTAATTCCAATCTGAAATATTTTTAGGTTTTTCTAAGTCATTTTTCAGTTTTGTGGTTGTTAAGAATATCCTAACTTCGTTTCAAAACTTAGCTAAGGTTGCGAGACAAAGGCAGTCTACTCTTATGGCTAAGCCAGCTGATTTTTCAAGGTTAGATGAAGTCTTAAGAGAAACCTAGGGTTTACCTAGTTTGTCACTGATTCAAACAAGTTTCATCATAATTACCTATATTAGGCAGTGCTTGAAAAGGATGCTTTTTACTCTCAAAGTGTTCTTGAATAAAGTGTTTTTTGAGGCCTCTAAAAGGCATTAAAAACACTCAGGTCCCTAGCGGAGTCGCCAGAAATGTTAGGTCTCTGTAATTTATTAGCAAGATTGGGAGAGTCCAATCACAGAGTTAACATCATTTCAACCAACTTTGGGATTCTAGGATCTAGCCCTCCTGAATCCGGAGAGGGATCTCTCCAATATGTACAAAGATGGATATTGTCTTTGAAAAGCTTAAGGTAATGATATTAGGCTAGTTATGAAGGCCAAGGGTTTTGTTTTGTTTTGGATGGTTGAGCATGAAATGTTACTTGAGGGGAAAGTCCTAAGTGCAAAAGTTTCAAAAGTGAGAAGTTGCAAGCAAAATAGAACAGTTTTGGCAGATAGATAGATATAACGCTGGTTTTTAGTCCATTGGGCTATTGAGTCATATCTGGGCTTTAATTGAACAACAACATCAAGTGTGATCCAAGGGGAAAGTTATCTATACCACAAGATTATTGAGATTAAAATGATGAAATGGAAACATTAAAATGTTGGAGGGGTGGAAACTGATAATAATTTCTCAGAGGATTTATAGTCAGTCCAAACAAGAAAAGCCTTTTAAGTAACTTTTTTAAAACCAACCAAGGACAGGGCTAACCATAGACTTCTTGGGCAAGTTCTTATTAAAGCAACTTAATTGACAAACAATCCAGTAATCCACATAATTACCTTCAGAAAGTATGAAAACACATAAGAAAAACAGAGTGTAACTTAAGATCAGATAAAGTACTTTTAAACCTAGTCTGCTTTCAGTCAACACCAAGGGAAACTTTCATAATCTTCCTTTGGAGAAAAGAATCTAGGAATCAGGGCAAACCATATCTTCTCTAGTCTAACTTTAATAGCAAATAATGGAAATAACATTCGAGAACAATGTTTGAGCAAACAGAAGGACGAGGGAACGCCAACATTCCTAACTGTTTAAAATGTATTGAATCATTCTTAAATAAACAAATCTGAAGAAAACATTAAGATAAAGATTTCTCAGCCAGAGAAAGTTACTGCTATACAGAAACTCCTAACCCTGTTTAAACTGTTCTTTATAGAGGGAAAATGAACAATATGGCATACATAGAAGGAAAACGATTAACAAAGAGAGAAGCACTTCACTAGTGATAAAGACCAGGATCCCAAGAAACAGCTTTTATATTGATGTCAAACCAGTTACAATCTTCAAGTCCAATGTTTCAGTTCAGCAATCATCTTCACTATTCAACCTAACTACTCTAGCACAAACAGAGCTTCAAGGGCCAGTGAACACTATGTAAAAATAGAAGTCTCGAGCTCAAGTGTATTTCAAAGTTCTGCAACCAAAAACTTCTCATCTTCTTCTGAGGTATTTATAGAAGGA
>CM076573.1:268201742-268269903 GCA_034641835.2 Pinus albicaulis
TCCGGGTCAAACTCAGCAAAAAGATCTTCAAGGGGCTGAGATGACCGATAAGGAATGCTAATCTTAGGCTAGTAAAGTGATATGGATGAGGTTTTTAATAAATGTTGGGGTTTCTGGGCTGTGTGAGGCAAAGACAGCTTGAACAGAGAAATATAAAAAACACAGATTGTCTTCTGAGGCAAGGTAGGCAAGAAAATTTAACATCAATTTGAGATTAAATGGAATGGCAAGACTGCTGAGGAGCCGACAAGGGCATAGAGGATGAATCCTTGTCGAACAGAAGAAAACATTAAATATGAACAAACTTAAAGGCAGAGCATACCAAATATGAATTCTACCTTAACACTTCATTTGTTCAATTGGAAATGATCATGAAATGACATGAACACATAACAGGCTACATATGAAACAAAAGAGGACACAAATGTTAAATTTCAAGCCACAGGAATCTCAGAAACCAACGCTGGGTATTTTTATTAAAATCTCTGTCTAAGACTGTACAAATAAACTCTAATTTTCTCCTACACTAGCTCTCAGAACTCTCTCCCCAAATGTTTCTACAATACAATAAATACCATTACAGATGGGGAAAACAAATCGACCCCCAAAATAAGGAATGGTTTAACTATTATTACTAAACAACTACGGTAGACCCAATCATGTGTTTTAAGAACAGAACAGCATTCCACCTGAATCTATCGAGGACCAAGTAAAAGACAAAATCGGACTTGAGTTGTAACTGAAGTTAAAAATAGGCAAATTGCTCCTATTTCTCTGCCACGATGAATATCCTTGTTTAATTTGGGCTTTCGGTCTTCGACTGCCATCTCTCCACGTATAGTTTGAAAAAAAAAACCAATTTTTAATAAAATTAGCTTCCTTTGCGACATTTGGGGCGCTCTCATTTTGATGTGCCAACTTTTCAGGCTTGTGATGATGGAGATTCTCTGGTTTGTAGGGGATGAAACTCGCAGTTGGTCTCTGATCACCTGTTAGACAATTCTTGCGCGCTGTCTCTTCTAGTTGTCTGCGCAAAATCCGATTCTCTTCCAACAGATCCTGCTCCTTTATTCCAATTTCTTCTATGCGTTCCAGCAGCGTCTGATCCTTTCTTGCCCTTATCCGACTCATCCCTACTTTCTTCTGGTGTTCAAGTTGCTGTAATTCTTTCATGCTCAAATCTGCAATCTGTTCTCCCATCATACGCTTGAGTCTCAACTGTAACTGCTCCACCTGAAGTTTCAGCCTTGCGACTTCGTGCTGCTGATTATCATTATCATATTCAATAAGACAAGATTGTGATCCTTCTGGTCGTTGCTCTAGCAGCTTAAGAGCCCGGATTAAAACTATGCGATCAATGCCAGCAAGCTCTGTTTCAGCAAAAATGCCTCCATTTGAAACGTTTGAAACCACCAATGATGCCACCAACGCATTTAAAACATCAAGCAATTGCAAAAAAAACCTGTTTGAAGGCCGATGAGAGCGATCCAAACAAGACTGGGCGCTCAAAATGAATTTTCGAACCCCTGTTGATGCGTGGGTCGCTCACCTTCTGCGTGGGTCGCTCTTCGCCCAGGTGGGTCGCTCGACCTCCAAGTGGGTCGCGCTCATTGTTTCCAGACTGTGGGTCTGCTAGTAAACCAGGTTGAGAAGAAGAAGTTGGCACCTGTGAAATTGCTCTTTACTTTTGTCACAAGATTATCTGTAGGGTTTGCTGCAAAATCAACTACTTCATTTCTGTAGCAATGCTCTGAAGTGTTCAATGGAATGTTATTTGGAATATCATTCCCTCCTGTCTGTACATTTAAAAGAGGACCCTTTCTTGCTACAAAGTGACTTCGATCAGGCATTGATGTGCAACCTCTTGAAGGCAAAATGTCCAACAATATTCTGCTACCAGCATGTTGTGCCGAGGAAGAATGCAATCTTTCAGGAACACTCTCGGTATTGATGTTGGAATTGCACAGGTGCTGCTCAACGGTTTTGACACTTTCACCTCCATAACCCAATTTCAATTTTTGCTTATGCTTATGGTCCTTTTTCTTTGATTGGTGGCGATGGCAGGTTCTAACTGTGTTAGATACGGAACTGCATGGAGGTTCTTGGACATCAGGGGCCCACTTCACACCTAATTTGGGTCTAAGTCCCAATCCATTCTGTTCAGGGCCTCCCCGTATTGCAGGTACTATTTTGAATAAAAGTGGGAAAGATATAGTCCGAGTGTAAAGGGATTTCTTTCCATCAGAATATCGATATTGAGATTCGGCTCCATTCTCAATAGCATCCTCAAAATTTTCACCCTTTGTATTTGGTGTATTCTTGGAAGATTGAGTATCCCCAGCAAAGCCTGAAAATGTTGCACTCTTACACAAAGTTTTTCTTATCGAAGACTTCCTTGTGTCCAAGGGAAACCTGTTCTGCTCTATATTTTTTTTTTTGTTCTTGATTGAATGCAAAAGTTAGGCTTTCGTGGAGATCCCTTGCGCTTCTTCTTCCTTTTCTTCTTGTCTTTGCATGAGAAATCATCTCCTGTTTCGGAAAGATTTATGTTGAAGTCTTGTGTACTAGCACTGACTATAGTCAGGTTGGCTTCAAGCGCATTTCTCAAATCCTCTGTCGGAGAATCCTCTGTGTCAGAGAATGAAGCCTCAGGATCCCCTTTGTTTTCTATCATGTAATTCACATTGATAGAATTATCTTTGTCCTTTTCCACATCGTCACTGTAAGCATACTTCAAAGCTGAATTATCATTTTGCTTCCAATCAGCAAACAGGATTTCCTTTCTAAAATCACTATGGGCATGAGAATGTCCGTCCCTTGTCAAATTCCTAGATTCATAATATGGCACACCAGCCAGGTTCTTATACAGCAATCCACTTGCTTCTAAATTGCCTTGCTCTGACATTCTGATCATTAATATGAAGAAGTTAGATTGCTCGGATCCACTCCTGCAGCTTCTAACAGACACTTCCACGTAGATTCACCCCTAACCTGTGAAATTACTGATCAAGGACAAAAGCCCCGAGGCAGACAAGGTCTTCATCCTTCGCATGGAACCCCAATTTCGTGGCTTTCAATTTGAAACAACACCATTTCCCATCTGCACTTTCTCCCATTGTTTCGTAGTCGACATATCCTGCTCCAAATCAATATAAATCTTGCATTTGTATTGATTGTAATTTCAATGCTTCATGAAGAAGTTGCACAAACTAGACTGGAATTCAATAACTCGAGAGGGCCCAGTATCCTGTGTAGTATCTGAGATTTTGGCAGCCTTTTGGTACTTTTGATATTGAAACTCTGTTTTACAATTTCCTTCTCTGATTGCTGATGATGTATTTTGTCACTCTTTTGCAGGGGTCGGAGCTGCTGAAGCTGAAACAAGATTGAGGAGCTGTAGAATTTGAAACATTTTCTAAAAAACCACATTTAATGATTTCTTCTTCAAAACAGGGTTTTGAAGAAGAATCAATCTCACACTGACATACAAGACGGAGTCTAACATTGGCTCCAATGGGGATGGCAGTTGCCGCTTCTTGGAGGTGCCAAGAACCGCAGAGCTTTGGGAGAGCAGACGGTGCCTCCATCCATTGGGCTATGGAATCATGATCAACTTATTAACTGAAAACTGACTGAAATGATTTGAAAAACTGACTTGGCAAAACTCAAACTAGAACTGCAATAAACTGGAACAAAATGCTGCCTTTTGGACTGCTTATTTATTTACAAAATCTACCCTATTCTGCTGTAAAAACAATAGATCAGGTAATACTGAAATTCCAGGTCAACCACTCAAGTAAACCTGAGAAGAGTGCTGCTTGAGAGTGCTTCCACCAGATCACAGATGTAATTGCTGGCAGCCTTTCATGCACATAATGAATCTGGCTATGTATAAGACAGCTTGATTTATCAGTCAAACTTAAAAACATTTCCATGTATGCTGCAATAGGATCGCGAAAGCCAGACTCAGTTTGCTGCCCCAACTCCGCAATACATACCTCCAGCTGCACACTGTCAATGTAAACAACTGTAGGCCATTCTATGATATCTTGTTTCGAATGAGGAAGGATTTCCAAGAACTTTTTAGGGTCTTGGAAATCATATGACTGAATCTGCTCATCTAAATATTGAATCTCCTTCTCAAACTTTTCAACAATTAACTCACAGAACCTAGTTTTAGTTTCAAGAGGAAACTTCAGAGATTTCAAACATTGAAGCAAGACACGGACAAATTGCTCATTAATTTCAAAATCCGCTAACGAATTTCTCACATCTTCTACAGCTTCAGAAGGGTTTGCCACATACCCTACCATTGCATGAGTGGATCAACGAGCATTGGAATCTCTGGATCGAGCTGGAGTCGCCGGGTGAAAGTTTCAGCCTTCATATGTGTCTGACTGCTGTCCACCATCAGCATCAGATCTGCAACTTGATTATCCTTTACCGGGGAAGGATGTTTCCCCAGTATGGTCGCCACTATGTTTGACTGATTTACCTTCTCAGCTGATGATACTTTATTTGCTGCGGGGTCAATTGTCTCTTTTCCTCTTTTCTGTGGTATTGGTGAATCTGTCTTCAGTGCTGAAGCTTCCTTTCTTTTCTGAATGGGATTTATAGGCACATCTCGATTTCTCAATGAATACTGTTTCTGCTGAGCAGTCAATGCATTCAAATATCCTCTTTGGTATTCATCTGACTCTTCCTCTAAATCAGCATCATTTGTTAGGATAAAATCCTCATCTTTCTGAACAACTGAACTTTCACCATACTCCTCATCCTCAGTAATATAAATAGGCAAATCATCGGGAGTGAAGAAATGATTTTGCTCACCTGACACATCATCATCATCATCAGAATCATGACTCACAAAATTCTGCAAAAGAGGGGTCTTGATCTGCTGTTGGGCTGCTGGTTCTTGAGCTCTTTGTTCACGCTGCTTAATTCTGAATTGTGGCTGCTGCTGGCCACGGAAATTTGGATTTCGAAACTGTGTTTCTGCTTTGTTGAGATTTATTCTTCTTAAAGCCTTTTCCAACTCACGAGCTAAGTGTTGTTCTGATATAGATGTGGAAGGCTCTTCCTTTATTGTCACTCTTTTCTCTGCTTTCAACCGTGCTCTTTTATCATTTAGATTTGCCTCAACACTAACAACGACCTTCTGCATATCTTCTAAAGTAGGTGGATCTCTATCACGAAGGGAATAAGCCATCTCCGGATCAAAGCCATCTGGGAATTTAAGGAGAGCAGACTTTTTAGACGGTCTCAAGTCATCTGGAATAGCATTATACACTGTATTGAATCTAATGGTATAATCCTGAACAGACTCACCAGGATTACGTTTGAGGTTTGTATATTCTGAAGTAATCTGCAGCGGATCCTTTTTCATCTCCCATCGATCTAAAAACTGCCTCTGAAGTTCTGCCAATGTATCGATGCTTCTTTGTGGCAAGGCTCTGAACCATTTCCTTACCTCTCCTCCAAAGGTTTGCACAAAAAGCCTCATAGTCACATTTTCTTCATCAATCTCGAAACGATCAAAGAAATCCGCCATATTGTCTACATGCTGTTGTGCAGGAAGACTCTGTGGAGTGCCATCAAATGTCGGGATCTTGCTCTGATAGTCTGCGGGCATATCATTCAACTGCTGGGGTAACACAAGAGGTGCAAAACGAGCAGCCATAGCTCTTGGTGGATTGAAAACAATCTGTTGTCGAGGAGATACAGGAGGAGTAGGAGCAGTAGGTCTACGAGATGTATTCAATGGAAATGGAGAAATTACTATTGATTGCTGATCAGAAAACTCAGGCTGAACCGGAATGGTAGGGATAAAGGGAGGCTCAGTAGGGATCCGTGAGCTTGATGCAATCTCAGATGGGTCAAGAACTTGTGAAGCAGATTCAGTAAATTCAAAAGTGTTAGTATCCTCAATAGAACTTTGCAGCTGTCTATCCAGGTACTGTGAAACAAATCTATATTGAAAATCTTCAGTAAACAATGGATCTGGGACTAATCTTGACAATTCAGTTTCGGAAAAATTCACAAACAAGGATGTTTCAAACCGTGCATCAAAGGGGATTTCATCAACATATGTGATTTTGACAGGACAGGATGCAGATCGGGTAAGCACTCTGGAACTCTCAAAACTCAATTGGCTTTCTCTTTCAGAACTCTCTTGACTTCCTTGTTTTCTAAGGGTCCTTGGAATCAAATTCGGATTTTCGAATATTGTTGGTGGATCAGGGTCAGGATTCGCCCTAGTATTCCTTCTTGAAGCCAGTGTATTGATCTTCTCGGAAAAAATTTCAAGGAACACAGTCAATTATTTTCAGCCTTTCATTGGCTCCAATGGGGATGGCAGCTGCCGCTTCTTGGAGGTGCCAAGAACCGCAGAGCTTTGGGAGAGCAGACGGTGCCTCCATCCATTGGGCTATGGAATCATGATCAACTTATTAATTGAAAACTGACTGAAATGATTTGAAAAACTAACTTGGAAAACCTCAAACTAGAACTGCAATAAACTGGAACAAAATGCTGCCCTTTGGCTGCTTATTTATTTACAAAATCTACCCTACTCTGCTGCAAAACAATAGATCAGGTAATACTGAAATGCCAGATTAACCATTCAAGTAAACCTGAGAATGATGCCGCTTGAGAATGCTTCCACCAGGTCACAGATACAATTGCTGGGAGCCCTTCATGCACGTACTGAGCCTGGTCACGGAAAATACAGCCTGATCTATCAATCAAACTGAAAAATGTGTCCATGTATGCCGCAATAGGATCACGGAAGCTGGACTCTGTTGGCTGCCCCAACTCTGTGATGCATACTTCCAGCTGCACACTTTCAATGTAAACATCTGTAGGCAATTCTATGATTTCTTGTTTCGATGGAGGAAGGATTTCCAAAAACTTTTTAGGGTCTTGGAAATCATATGACTGGATTTGCTCATCTAAATATTGAATCTCCTTCTCAAACTTTTCAAAAATTAACTCACAGAACCGAGTTTTAGTTTCAAGAGGAAACTTTGGAGATTTCAAACATTGAAGCAAGACTCTGACAAATTCTTCATTAATTTCATAATCCGCTAACAAATTTCTAACATCTTCTACAGCTTCACACTGTGCAGGGTTTGCCACATACCCTACCATTGCATGAGTGGATCAGCGAGCATTGGAATCTCTGGATCGAGCTGGAGTCGCCGGGTGAAAGTTTCAGCCTTCATATGTGTCTGACTGCTGTCCACCATCAGCATCAGATCTGCAACTTGATTTCCTGCACTGGGGCAAGACAATCTACAAGTCGACTGTCACATCAACAACAAACCATCTTCCCCAGTATGGTCGCCACTATGTTAGCGCTCGATTCTGCCACAGGCTGAAAGAGGCGAGGCTCGAGGCAACATCAAACCAACCTTAGCCTCGTAGCTAGCCCTACGAGGACAGGAGAGGGCTCTCTCCGGGTCAAACTCAGCAAAAGGATTTTCAAGGGGCTGAGACGACCGATAAGGAATGCTAATCTTAGGCTAGTAAAGTGATATGGATGAGGTTTTTTGATAAAATGATGGGGTTTCTGGGCTGTGTGAGGCAAAGAACAGCTTGAACAGAGAAATGTAATAAAAAACACAGATTGTCTCCTGAGGCAAGGTAGGCAAGAAAATCTAACATCAAATTGAGATTAAATGGAATGGCAAGACTGCTGAGGAGCCGACAAGGGCATAGAGGATGAATCCTTGTCGAACAGAAGAAAACATTAAATATGAACAAACTTAAAGGCAGAGCATACTAAATATGAATTCTACCTTAACACTTCATTTGTTCAATTGGAAATGATTATGAAATGACATGAACACATAACAGGCTACATATGAAACAAAAGAGGACACAAATGTTAAATCTCATGCCACAGGAATCTCAGAAAACAGAGCTGTATTTCTCCATTAAAATCTCTGGTTAAGACTGTACAATAAAGCTCTAATTTTCTCCACCAGCGCTCAGAACTCCCCAAATGTTTCTACAATACAATAAATACCATTACAGATGTGGAAAACAAATCGAACCCCAAAATAAGGAATGGTTTAACTATTATTACTAAACAACTACGGTAGATCCAATCATGTGTTTTAAGAACAGAACAGCATTCCACCTGAATCTATCGAGGACCAAGTAAAAGACAAAATCGAACTTGAGTTGTAACTGAAGTTTAAAATAGGCAAATTGCTCCTATTTCTCTGCCACGATGAATATCCTTGTTTAATTTGGGCTTTCGGTCTTCGACTGCCATCTCTCCACGTGTAGTTTGAATAAAAACCAATTTTTAATAAAATTAGCTTCCTTTGCGACATTTGGGGCGCTCTCATTTTGATGTGTCAGCTTTTCAGGCTTGTGATGATGGAGATTCTCTCGGGTTCAGATGAAACTGCAGTTTGTCTCTCGATCAATTGCAAGACAATTCTTATGCCATTGCCTCTTCTAGTTGTTTGCGCAAACTCTAATTCTCTTCCAAATCGCATCCTCGCTTCCTGCCCCAATTTCTTCTATGCGTTCCAGCACCGTCCGATCCTTTCTCTTGCCCTTATCCGACTCATCCTACTTATCCGTGTTCAAGTTGCCGGACTTCTTCATGCTCAAAATCTGCACTGCTCTCCCATCATACGCTGCCTCTCAATCAGAATCGCTTCCCCTTTTCCACTGTTTCTAGCCTTGGCTTTTCGTGTCATTGATTATCATTATCATATTCAATAAGACAAGATCATGGATCCTTCTCGGGTCGTTGCTCGTTGTTTTTAAGAGCCTGACAAAAACTATGCGATCAATGCCAAGAAGTCGCCAAGAAAGGCGCCTTGGTTTGAAACGTTTGAAACCACCAATGATGCCACCAACGCATTTAAAAACATCAAGCAATTGCAAAAAACCTGTTTGAAGGCCGACGAGAGCGATCCAAACAAGACTGGGCGCTCAAAATGAATTTTCGAACCTCTGTTGATGCGTGGGTCGCTCACCTTCTGCGTGGGTCGCTCGGCCCAGGTGGGTCGCTCCGACCTCCAAGTGGGTCGCGCTCATTGTTTCCAGACTGTGGGTCTGCTAGTAAACCAGGTTGAGAAGAAGAAGTTGGCACCTGTGAAATTGCTCTTCACTTTTGTCACAAGATCATCTGTAGGGTTTGCTGCAAAATCAATTACTTCATTTCTGTAGCAATGCTCTGAAGTGTTCAATGGAATGTTATTTGGAATATCATTCCCTCCTGTCTGTACATTTAAAAGAGGACCCTTTCTTGCTACAAAGTGACTTCGATCAGGCATTGATGTGCAACCTCTTGAAGGCAAAATGTCCAACAATATTCTGCTACCAGCATGTTGTGCCGAGGAAGAATGCAATCTTTCAGGAACACTCTCGGTATTGATGTTGGAATTGCACAGGTGCTGCTCAACGGTTTTGACACTTTCACCTCCATAACCCAATTTCAATTTTTGCTTATGCTTATGGTCCTTTTTCTTTGATTGGTGGCGATGGTAGGTTCTAACTGTGTTAGATACGGAACTGCATGGAGGTTCTTGGACATCAGGGGCCCACTTCACACCTAATTTGGGTCTAAGTCCCAATCCATTCTGTTCATGGCCTCCCCGTATTGCAGGTACTATTTTGAATGAAAGTGGGAAAGATATAGTCCGAGTGTAAAGGGATTTATTTCCATCAGAATATCGATATTGAGATTCGGCTCCATTCTCAATAGCATCCTCAAAATTTTCACCCTTTGTATTTGGTGTATTCTTGGAAGATTGAGTATCCCCAGCAAAGCCTGAAAATGTTGCACTCTTACACAAAGTTTTGCTTATCGAAGACTTCCTTGTGTCCAAGGGAAACCTGTTCTGCTCTATATTTTTTTTTTGTTCTTCTTGATTGAATGCAAAAGTTAGGCTTTCGTGGAGATCCCTTGCGCTTCTTCTTCCTTTTCTTCTTGTCTTTGCATGAGAAATCATCTCCTGTTTCGGAAAGATTTATGTTGAAGTCTTGTGTACTAGCATTGACTATAGTCAGGTTGGCTTCAAGCGCATTTCTCAAATCCTCTGTCGGAGAATCATCTGTGTCAGAGAATGAAGCCTCAGGATCCCCTTTGTTTTCTATCATGAAATTCACATTGATAGAATTATCTTTGTCCTTTTCCACATCGTCACTGTAAGCATACTTCAAAGCTGAATTATCATTTTGCTTCCAATCAGCAAACAGGATTTCCTTTCTAAAATCACTATGGGCATGAGAATGTCCGTCCCTTGTCAAATTACTAGATTCATAATATGGCACACCAGCCGGGTTCTTATACAGCAATCCACTTGCTTCTAAATTGCCTTTCTCTGACATTCTGATCATTAATATGAAGAAGTTAGATTGCTCGGATCCACTCCTGCAGCTTCTAACAGACACTTCCACGTAGATTCACCCCTAACCTGTGAAATTACTGATCAAGGACAAAAGCCCCGAGGCAGACAAGGTCTTCATCCTTCGCATGGAACCCCAATTTCGTGGCTTTCAATTTGAAACAACACCATTTCCCATCTGCACTTTCTCCCATTGTTTCGTAGTCGACATATCCTGCTCCAAATCGATATAAATCTTGCAGTTGTATTGATTGTAATTTCAATGCTTCATGAAGAAGTTGCACAAACTAGACTGGAATTCAATAACTCGAGAGGGCCCAGTATCCTGTGTAGTATCTGAGATTTTGGCAGCCTTTTGGTACTTTTGATATTGAAACTCTGTTTTACAATTTCCTTCTCTGATTGCTGATGATGTATTTTGTCACTCTTTTGCAGGGATCGGAGCTGCTGAAGCTGAAACAAGCTTGAGGAGCTGTAGAATTTGAAACATTTTCTAAAAAAACCACATTTAATGATTTCTTCTTCAAAACAGGGTTTTGAAGAAGAATCAATCTCACACTAACATACAAGACGGAGTCTAACAGCCACCACGATTGTGTTCTATAGGAACACAACTTCTAGGCAGGGACCATAGGAGTAGATAGATATGATTTTCCAGATGACTGTATATTTTTTAAGACTGAACATGATCGGGCATAAGCCCAATTTTTGTATGACTTATGAATCCAAATTTTGTATATTTTTTTGAAACACTCTGATGATATATATACAACGATTGTTGATTTGATGTGAGAAATGTATAAAAATGTATGATTTTTTTGATGATTAAATTTCATTATATGGAATGATTAATATGCCAATCACTTGCTTGATTAGCTAATGAGTCTGCCATCCAATTTTTAGCTCGAGGAATATGAATGAAAGTTAAAAATTGAAATGATCTTTGTAACAAACGTACCCTCAAGAACAACCGAAGTAAAAATGGATCTCGAACCCGATAAGTATTGTTCAACTGCGACACCACCAGCTGGGAGTCCAAGAAAACTACCAACGAATCAACACCCAAAGATATTGCCTCCGAGAGTAGATAAATAACTGCAGTGTATTCTGCTATATTATTGGAAGCAGGACCAATGCAAACTCCTCTTGATACTAACAACTGACCGGATGGATGATGAAGCACCCAAGCCGCGGAAGCCAAGTTCCGGGTGTGTCTACTAGCACCATCGGCGAAACCAAAATGACTCATAACATCCGACACAACCTGCCAAAGAAGACCAAAAACATCACCATCCCATCAAAGATAAAAAAACCAGATATGTACAAAGCAAAACTACTATATACAAAAGCAAAATGCCAGGCCGGAGCCTAGGAATAATACTTTTTCAAATAGAGCCCATTTCTGGGCTCCGGCAACTCATTCCCTTCAAAATCAACCAAGGTATATGCTCCTTTTTTAAGGACTTTTTTAACGATAAAGGGGCCATACCACATAGAATTAAAATTTCCTGCCCCCAGGGCATCTTACTCTTGGGCATAGACCAAAACAAGGTCACCTTCCGAAAAAACCCTAGGTTTGACCGCTTTATGGTACTAAACTTTAACTCGGTTTTTATGCGCTTCATTCATCGTGGCGGCATCCCAACGCTGCTCATCAAGATGTTCCAGATGAAGGAGACTTTCCTCAAGACTAGAAGTGTCAGGAAGAAGTTCAATAGCTAACTTAAGAGAAGGAATCTCACATTCAATGGGAAATACGGATTCCAACCTGTAAACTAGCTGAAACGGAGTAAAGCCAGTTGCAGTTTTCACTGATGTCCTGTATGCCCAAAGTACAGGATATAGCATGATATGCCAGTTGGATCGAGCTTTATTGATTTTCCTTTGAAGAATTGTCTTCAAGGATTTATTCATGGCTTCCACTTGCCCACTGGCTTGAGGATAATATGGAGATGAATGCTCCTGCCGGAAACCTAATTTTAGAGCCAACTCAGCCATCATGCTACTCTGAAAATGACTGTCATGATCAGTGAAAATCTCTCTAGGAATACCAAAACAAGCAATAACCTAGTTGAAAAGAAAAAGAGCTGTAGTCTCACCATCATTCCCAAAAGTAGGCATAGCCTCGACCCACTTCGTAAAGTAGTCTACGTCTACAATAATATACTTGTGACCTTTAGCCGAAGGTGGGTTACAAGTAGTATAATCAATACCCCACTTTGTAAAGGGACCGACAGTAATGACTGGAAAACGCGGAGCTGGATGAGCGCGCATTTTTCGAGTATAAACTTGACACGGATGACACTTTTTGACCAACTCCATACAATATTTAAAAATCGAAGGCCAAAAGTACCCAGCACGCAAGATCTTTTGGGCTTTAGCAAGCCCAGATAAATGACCACCACAAGCTCCAATGTGGCAATCTTTCAGACCAGCCTCAGCTTCTTCGAGAGTTAAGCAATGTATCAGGATTGAATCAACCCCTCGATGGTATAAATCATCACCGATGATCAAGTAATTCTTAGCCAAGTGACGCAACTTACGACACTCATCTTTTGAAAACGTAGAGGGAAACTTCACAGTCTGAAGATACACAATGATATCTCCATACCAAGGATCCTGTGGAGGGATAAGAAACAAATGTTCATCCGGGAAGGATTCATCATAGAGTACCTATTCCCCATAGGGCAACTCGGAGATCAATTCCGCAAAAACCAATGATTTCTTGGACTTAGCAGACATAAACTCAAGATCAAATTCCTGCAAAATCACAATCCATCTATTGTATTTTCCCCCAATCACTCACCTACTGAGAACAAACTGAAATGGATTGGCTGCTACCAAAACATAAGTTTTTCATAGAAGAATATAATGCCAGAGTCACTGCACAGCATGAACAGCTACTAAAGCTAACTTTTCTATCGAAGTATACCGGAGTTCAGGTCCTACCAAGCCTCGACTAAGATAGAATATAACATGCTCTGCAAGAGCATCATCCTCCTGAACCAGAACCATACCAATGGTAGATTCTACTGCTGCAAGATACAAAAGGAAATCCCTGCTATAATCAGGTGGAATCAATAAAGGAGAAGAGGTCAGTGCTTTTCTCAAAGCATCGAATGAGCGCTGAGTGAATTCATCCCAAAAAAATGGAACTTCCTTCTTCAACAATCTCATAAATCCCTTGGTAACTTCAGCATAATTTACGATAAATCTACTAAGAAAATTAGCCTTTCCTTGTAGACTTTGAAGTTGACAAATAGAGGATGGGGGAGGCAACCAAAGTATTGCCTCAACCTTGAAGGGATCTACCCTAATCCCTTCCCTAGACACAATGAATCCCAATAACCAACCGGATGTAACTGCAAAAACGCACTTGTTCGGATTCAACCTAATCTTGTAGAAACGACATCGTTCAAATACTTTACAGAGGTGAGCAGGATGATCCGTTCTCTTTCGAGAATGAGCAGCTAAATCATCCAAATATGCCTCGATAATATGTTTGATGTCGTGGAAGGCATATGACATGGCTCACTGAAACGTAGCCCCAACGTTTTTGAGACCAAAAGGCATATTCCTGTAAGAAAAATTACCCCAGGGACAAATAAAGGCAGTCTTGTGCTGATATTTAGGATGGATAGTAATTTGATTATATCCGAAGAAACCGTCCATGAAGGATAAAATCTCATTACCGGCACACTCATCGATAATCTGATCTATAAATGGTGTGGGGTAATTATCTTTTGGACATGCTTTATTAAGGTCTCTAAAATCAATGCAAACTCGAATTGTTCCTTTTTTTTTTTTATCTATGGGAACAGGATTTGAAACCCATTCAATCAAAGGAACTGGATAAATAAATCCTGCCTTGAGCAGCTTCTCCACCTCAGATTTGATAGCTGCAGCCTTCCTAGGATTAACCGGATGAAGTTTTTGCCTCACCGGCTTAGCGTTTTCGTAAGTCTTGATCTCATGCTAGACAATAGATGGATCTATACCAGGCATTTCCTCATAATACCAAGCGAACACATCCCTATACTCTTTAAAGAGATCGGTGTAAATTTGAATCTCTTCAGGGGAACATTAAGCTCCGATGTGGACATTCTCAATAACATTGGGATCCCTGGAAATGTTCACCGGGATAGTTGGAGAAATCACAGCCATGTTCCCTTCATCATATACCTGTGTTGGTGCTAAAGGATTCAGGACTGGGCGAACAGGACCAGGAGACAGAGGACTTGGAAAACTTGTTTCAACTTCGCTCAAGTCAGGTAAAAAGTAGGACCGATGATGAAAATCATCCCACGGTCTATCTATACTAGTCATCGCTTCCAGGATGGCCTCTTCAAATGGAAGAGTGGTATCAAGGCAATCCTGGGCAGAAGAAGAGCTAAGTTTCCAAGCCGGAGCCACATCGCCATCCAATTCCTCCAGAGAAAGAGGAGCTAGAATGGACTCTGTAGAGTCAACAATAGATTGATAAGCAATCTCAGCTGCAGACATTGGAAATTCCATTCCTCCCACTTGACCTTCCGCTAATGTGGCAGTAGGAGAAGGTAAGGTCCAAGGGTCCAAAAAATAATGAGTTCTGAAGAACTCTCTTCGAAGGGGAACCCTGGAGGATGAAATTGCATTTATATGAACAGTAGGAGGAGGAATATCGAAAGTACCGATCAATGAAGAATACATTCCAACCCCTAAATTCTCAACAGACGCCTTAGTATTATCCAACTTTGGAATAGTTGAGTCAGTAGATGCATTCAGGCCTACAGGAGGACAGTCCAGTTGATCCACCGTAACAATCATCCCTTCGTGAGGGAAAAAAATAAACCGAAATAATGAAGATGCAATGGCATCCATCTCATAAATCCATTTTCTCCCCAATAGAAGGTTGTAGTCCAAGCTTGCATCAACTATCTCAACCTCTATATTTACAGTTTTGCCCCCAACATAGATGGGAAAAGCTGGGACAATACCATGCAGTCTGTGAGAATGACCATCAAACGCAGTCAGAAGAGTATCAGATGGAATAGCTGCGGGAGATCCAATTCCCTTCCAACATGTGAGAGACATCACACAAGTGGAAGCACCCTCATCAATGACCGTCCGAAAGATATTTAATTTCCGGTACGATGATTTGATATGAAAAGCCATATGATTGGGGAGTCTCTTTTTAAAATTCAACATATCAAATTTAATCATAAGAGAGTTCTTTGGATTGAAAGCCCCAATAGCAGTGAGCAGAGCGCTGCGCTGAGCAGGACAAGATTGGAGCACCTCAAGAGCCGACATGGCACAAGGACTCTGCACCAGATCTTCCACAATAGAGTAGTTTTGGGCAGCCCTAGCATTTGGATTAATCGTCGTACGCTTAGTAGATGCTTTGGGAATCCGAGGTATAGGCTCAACAGTAGGCCTCGTAATATGAAGTGGCTCAGTAGCATTGGGAGAACCCTTAGCTTTCGAAGACTCTTCTTTGCCATAATCATGGGATCTTGTAGCGATATCCGCGTGAGCACTCATCATGTATATGTTTGACAGAATTTCCCCTTCCTGGGTGCCCCTAGAGGAAGCCCCAGTATTTTGATTCGTACAAACAACTAGCTGTTGCCCTTGGGGAAAAGGGTTTGTCAACATAGCCTGGGAACTGGAAGAACCCTGCTGAGCTAACAAGCGCTGCGCATCTTGAATTTTAGGGAAAAGGTGAGTAAGATGGTCTCCAGCACATAACTTGCATGGAAACTTCACTTTCTTTTTATCCTTTGGACCCTCACCAAAATGCTCGTTGGTTTTATTTGCATTACCCTTCCCATTCTTGCCCTTTTTCTTATTACGTCCCTTCTTCTTCCCTTCGTATTGTTGATTTTATTTAGGGTTAGAAGTCTGAACGGCATCTACGGACAAAGATTGAGAAGGCGGTGACTCAGTAGGCACAGCCTGACCAGAAGGAGCAGATTGTATAGAAAACTACTGCAATTGAGTAAGCAGGTTAGCTGCACCACTATTGATTGACCCAATAAGTCCATCACCATGAGGACCATTCTTAGTCTTGGATAAATCTAATTTGGAGTGAGGAGCGTTAGGAAAATATTTATGAAGGACACCAGACTGAGAATATATCAATTCAAGCTGCTGGGCCCTGAAAATTTCCTGTTCCTCAGAAAATACCCCAGACAGGGATACATCCTTAGAAATATCTGACTGCAGAGATTTCAAAAACCATTCCAAAAGGAATTCTCCTAGAATATGAGCTTTAATAAGCCTCTTCCTTCTCCGCCATTCCTGAATATGGTCAGAAATGTGGGTTGCGTCGTCCTGTTTAAAATTAGCTAGGAGTTCAGTCCCGGCATCGTAACAGACAGGAAACTAGAAATGATTTAGGAATGTAGTAGCCAGATCTCCAAATGTAGCAAAACTACCCCTAGTTAACTCAATATACCACTTGGCAGCGTTTCCAGTTAAGGTGCGTTGAAACAATCTCAACCTAATTGAATCGTCGATCAGGGAGTTAGAAGAACACCATAAATGGAAGGGGGTGATGTGGTCAGCCGGGTCCTCTCCATTCTTGCCTTCAAACTTTGGAATGTCTGAAGGTAGTTTGGTCGGAACTGGAGGCCACCCCGGACTATATCAGATTGGATCATTCGTCAATTTCGACAAATCTGGCAAGTTCAAAGTTGCCAGAAAAGGTAAACGAGGAGGAGCTTGGGGATTCCATCCTTGATGGGATGAATTCCCAACATTCTGAAAAGAGTACCCTAGATTTGATAAGGCACCAGGTTGCCAGAAATAACTCGTAGAAAAAGGAGAAGAACCTCCTCCCAACGCAGAGTTACCAAAGACCGGACCAGTTCCCCCTCCTGAAGTATTGAATGAAGAGGAAAGCCCCTGATAGGGGTTCCAACCTGTAAAAGTAGTCGAATTTTGACCTCCAGACCAAGGGTTAAAACTTTGAGTCTGAGAAGTAAACAAAAAATACCCTAAAGAAGGATTCGAACTAGGAATATGCCCATTTCCGAAGGGGAACCCTTGAAAAGAAGCTGATCCACTAGCCATGGAAGACATGGGCATAAATGCAGCTGCAGCAGCGGAAAAGGAAAATGAAGGAATCCCATTAGTGGGAATTCCAAAACAAAAGGGACCAGATTGAGAAGCTTGTTCTTGGGTGAAACTAGAGCCAAACACAACAGTGCTAGAAGCAATCGAAGATATAGAAATAGTGCCTCCTCCTTCAACTGAAGCAGGAGTCTGAATGCCTGCAGCACTCACAGCAGAAGCCACGTTCCGAGTCGTGGCCATCGAAAGGTATGACTAATATGGAGGATCTTCTGGTCTTGCAGACTCAGGTTCGATGTACTAAAAAAAGAACAGATAATCAGGAGGAAGAGGAGATGGAAGTGACTCAGAGAGTTGAGATACTTCCTCTACTTCTACTTCTTCTTCCCGCGGAAATAAGACTCTCAAGGTGAGCGGAGCGCTCCTCTCAGAACCAACACCAAAACTAATTACAGGACCTTCAAGCCCTTGTGGAGGATCTCTCTCCACTGCGTCAGACACCACAGGGTGATATTCACCTGCTATGTTACTCCTACGCCTTCTTGAAGAAGGCTCTACACTCTCGGGAGATAACCCCCGGATTCTCCTCGATTGACGAGGCGCTTGATCAACCACTTTAACAAATTTTAATTAGACTCAAAAAAGTATAAAGCTAAGTAAGCTAGGAGCAAAGAGCACTCACTCAAAAAATCCCTGAGATACAACCAAGAAAACATCTTTCAGGTATTTCAGCTCCAGGTGATTAGGAATGGACACCAAAATACAAGAAAGCAAAGAATAGGACCTCCCGAAAGTAGTCTGGGATAATTAAAGCCCAGGCCTACTAGCGAAGGTATCAGAAACAGTTACGCTGACCTCCTAACAACAGCCTTTACCGGCACAAGTACCCAAGTTTCGCAAGGGCACCCCCCAGAAGTACTGCTGGAAGTGATACGACGTCTGCCTCAGGTACCACGGGTATTCCCCCCTGCAGTCACCTGTGTGGAACCTAGGAACAGAAACTATGGGCACCAATCCATGTCAGAATCTGGGAGGAACAGTCTTGAGGCAAGATCGAGCAAATCAGAGAGGGGGTATCTCTCCTCTCGGCCTTCACTTCCCCTTGCGCTTGACTCTCTGGAGGAGAGCTTTCTCGATCCACCTAATGGAGTTGGATTTCACTCAATTAATAAACTTCTATGTTTTAGTTTGAGCGGCCTTGGAGAGTTAACTCTCCACTCACCTAATCCAAGGCCCTACAACCTAGCTAGTTGGTGTATGACACTTAATAAAAACTTGCTAGTTGTTTTTAAATTATAGCGCTTATTTTAATTGGATGTTATATTAATTCAAAAAGATATGGAAATGAAACTCGTGGTTTTTTATGACGCAGAAAATAAATTAATGAAAACCAAACTAAATGCAGATGCAGTAATTGCCTTTCGATGAAAAGAAATTTCTACACGGGTTCTACAAGATTATATATTTTTTCTTTTCAAATATCAAACTCACACTCGCAAAATCTATGAAAAAGACTAAATGGTTAAGTGCACCTAATGCAAATAACTAAAAGCATGCAAATTATAAGATGCAAAAATCTAACAAAGAAAAGAGAAATTTCCCAAAGAATCCTTCAGTTTTATCACTTTTCTGGTTGTCCACTAAGCTAGTTCCCAAAATCAGAAACTCTCAGTATAAAGACACCAAAATATGCTTGAAACAAGAGGAAGAAACCAATGAAAATTCCTTTCCCAAATCAAGTCAGAAACCAAAGGCAAGAAATCTCAACAAAGCTTCAAAAGATGTAACGAAACGAAAAAAAAAAAATGCAAAACAAAAGCAAATGACAAAACAAAATGTTTTTTGATCTTTTGAATTTTATAAAAAGAAGAGCTCTAAGAGGCCAAGAAAACTATCCAATTACCAAGCCAAACAACTCTGAATTTCAAGCAAAACTTCAAAAATGCTCCAAATCTTATAGTGCCACTTAGTAGCAAGATTTATATGAGCAAAAGAAGACAAGAAACTCAGTAACTCAGCCCAGAAGAATAGTACAACCTTGCAGCAAACAAAAACTTCAAAGAACCAAGAAAGACTCTTCAAAAATTGCAACAAGACCTAGCCAAATGAACTCAAGAAAACCAACCAAAAAATGGGTAAAAATCGAAGCGCAAAGCAAGACACAAAGTTAGGAAAGAGTATATGAGCAGAAGCTCTCTGTCCTGATGAAGCAGAACAACCAAGAATCCCCAGAAAGAGATCTTGGTACTCAAACCAGAAATGCAAGAACTCAAAACAAGATTTTCTAGATAAGCCAGTCTTCAACTAAACAAGAGAGAAAAAGACCAATAACCACTATGAACACAATCCAGAGACTATAAAGACACTATAGGAACAGGTCTCCATAGGCAGACAAGACTAAAAAGTCAAGAAATCAAAAATTTCAAAATTTACCCAGGCATACGCTACTTGAAAGTTTTGAAACATGCATGCATACGCGACTGTGTAAAAGGAAACCCGCGTATACATGACTTCCTTTGAAGAAAAATGCGTGTATACGCATCTATGTATAGGAAAAATCATGTTTGAAAAGGTAAATAATGAAAAATAAAAAAGATCAAGCTTGGATAAAGAACCAGGTCTTCAGTCTGACTGAGAAAAAGTTAACTGGACTGGAAATAATGATTCAAACTGTTGGAAACTTTTAAAACAGCTGAAACCACCCAACAGGGGAATCACAAAAATGTGATCCCCAGCGGAGTCGTCAGTTCTGTTTCAGGAAAAAACTCCCTAGAGGTTTGTTGGGTCAAAACCTCCACAGATCAGGGCATGCTATTCAAGAAGGACTCTCACAACCACACTTGTATGCTAAAACCTAGATAACATCGATAGTAGGACTCACCCATAATCCTACGTTTGATGTAGATCCCGCGGGGTCCAAACCCCTAGCAACCCTTCTTCCTCCTTAACCTGAAAACCAAGAAGAAACGTGCATGGAAATCTAGTTGTACAACATATATTTATCCTAAATGTTAGTGAAATCCATGTGAAACATCATATAAACAATAATAAATGCTTAAATAATAATCTTTTCACATATGCAAGCAGATATTAACACGTGAATTTAGGAACAAGATGGTTCTTCTTCATTATGAACAACATGTACAGTAATAAAAAGTGGAGAGATCACCTGAATCCTTCCATGATCTTTGAACAGACCGTCGTCCAGATCCGTCCCTCCCTTGCCTCGCTAAGATACTTTCAAGACTTGTGCACTTGAGATGACATATAAACTGATGAACATATCCAGGAAACAAGGGTTTCCTATAAAAATCTGGGAAAGTGCAAGAGGCACGGGAAATCAGACTTGAATTGGGGCTCCAACAGAGTATAATGTCTATAAAATTTCTCTGTCCCTTAGGCCATGCACATGAGGGGATTTTATACTCCCTCAAAGTAGTTTCAATAAGTTGGAAACAATTGGCCACATGCTGGGGTGGTTGAACTACTGGAGTAACCATCAACCCAGCCCGAAAATAGGGAATTTATATATATATTTTTAATGATTTTAATGGCATACGCGGAAAAGTGTGTATCGACTAGTGTATACACGCGGAAAAGTCTGGGCATACCCACGTATGAGATTTTTAACACCGTCTTTTATGAATTTTGTTCAAGTCTATGGGAATGGGTGCCCAAGGCCAAAGAGACAATCATGAATCACATGAGGGTGAAAAATGATGCTATAACACTCAAGAAAATTTGCTGAAATACATTGGAGGTTTTCATAATTAGCTAAGAAATAATATTATCATGTTTAATCCTTCAAATTTAGATGAAGTTTTTGTACAACCCACACATCTAGAGTCAAGAGGTAAACATGTTTCAGATGAGACAGCTAAGAATACCTTTTAGTCTGGAGAAAAAGGAAGGGGTAAGTTCAAGGGTAACAGTAAGAATAATTCATCCATAAAGTTGGAGAAAGATAAAAGCACATGCAAGCATTTTTCCAAAGATGGACATGATGAATATCATTTATTCACATGGTTATACTCATACATTTGGACAATCATGTGAATGAGATAGAAGACCCCAGATCTAGTTTCATCCATCTGAGCTGTGATTTCAGGATAAATACAATATCAAAATATATGATGGATATGGTCAAACAGATAGTCATCTAGTCATGGTTCCACCAATTTTCATCAATGGACATGTCTTTTGATCATTTTACGTATGATGTTAGTAGCTGTGTTGAGTATGGGTATGCCTTCCTTAGAAAAGATATCATGATGTAAATGTATTGTAACAAAATATGACCTTTTTGGTTGTTCTTGATCATGACTTGTCACAAGGTAAAGTACTTAAGTCATCTATCACCATTACTTACTTTGTGCTTTAGGGGGGAATATGTTATAGGCTATTTTGTCACATCTAGTTAGTCGGCCTACAAACTGGATGAATCGATATATTTTTACCTGTTGACATCATCATGTCACAAATACCTATGCATGACACTCTCATATCCCAACGGTTTTTTCCTAAAAAACACTTTGTTTCATTCATTTTAAGGACACACCCTCCCTCACATCCTACTGAACAACGTTTAGCTACAGGTTGCTCCATTCTGGCCTCCGTTTATCATGTACATGTTGCTCCACTATGCACCTGCGTTTGTTCTAGAAATTCGGGAAAAATAGAGAAATTTTGGAAGCCTATTTATCTAGAAGCTTCGAGAATTTGTTACAACCATTTACCTCAGATAAAGCATTCAGATTCTATTCTATCCTACCTTGGAGCTTCCATCCCTTATCCTTTGATCCCATCCTCCCATCAAGAGTGGATATCAGTCCCTATATTGGTAAATAGATTTAAGAAATCCCAAATTACTCCACTTTCCTATATATTTGTGGCCATCCACTAGCTAGCGGTTGGCTTTTGGAGATGGAATTATACCGTCATGTTGTTGTTATAAAGAGTTAATAAGCCATGCATTAGAGTAATTAGAGGTGCACTCTGTGACAAAGAAGGAACAAGTCAGCTTGGAGGAGCTCTTCTACAAGATCGATTTCTATTTATGATTGTAAATCCCTCCATTTACATTAATTCAAAGATTTCTTTTTTTTCCTATATGTGATGTTATGATTTCATGTATTTCAATGTCATTTTGATCCATTGGATGAAGTATTTAGGTGATGCTACATATATTTTGTTGTAACTTATTTTTATCCTAGTTTGTTTTTACTCTTTCCCTTAGGTTGAAAAAATAAATATAAAAGAGAATAGAAAGAAAAAGAAATGAAAAGAAAAATGATAAAAAGGAATCAATGAAAAATAAAAAAAGAAACAAAAGGGGATATAAAAATAAATAAATAAAATCCCTAAAGTTGGCGCGCTAGTTAAAATTCCACTTTCATTTCTTTTTGTATTATTATTAGTTTAATCCTTATATTTCAGAGGATTATTCTATTATAAATAAAGTGGTTGGATTTTTTTTCACATATTAATAAAGTTTGATTGGAAAGCAATGGATGAGATCATCCCTGCCTAGATCAACAACGAAGGATGAGTTTGGGAAGCCCCAACACTTTCAAAGGTTAACGAGCAGGGGGGTGGTGTCCAAAAAGTTGATTTTACAATAAGGTTGAACCATACATGGTGGTCCCACTATGAGTTCAGGCCCACTCACTCCAAAACCATTAACCACCTACTCCCCTCTCCGAAAACCACTTTACCTTTCCACCTACACTCTCACCCCCGCTAACACCTTGCCACTTCTCCCTCTGTTATTTTCTCCTGCCAAATAATTGTTTCATAATTAAACTCCTCCTGCCAAATAGCTATGTAACCTTTAAATCATTAATTATTCCAGCAAAATTCTACTAAATCAATTGGAAATGCCCAAAAATAGTTACAGTATGTTTATTCATCGAAAAATTCCTCTTTTAAATAATCCCTCCACCATGCATACTCATTTTCCACCATTTCTTCTAGTAGCAGCACAAGTGTTACCTATAATTTAATAGTATGCATTCATCTTCCTAGGCTAGTGATTTCCATATCTTAGTAATTCGCCCCCCTAGCTCATAAATTGGATCACCATTTCCTAGTAATTTTCCACCCTAGTTGGTAAATTGGATCACCATATCCTGGTAAATTCATTATCCTGCTCGTAATTTGTTGTTTACAATTCTTCTCACAAAGGAAAGTCTGAGTTAGTTGTAGAAATCCCTAAATTTCCCTATTTCATTAACCTCGACTAGATCCCTCTGGTTGATACCCAATACAATATCTCAGACACCCATTGCGAGTTCAACTTGTATGAACTCCGCAACTGGGCAAACCAGAAATTCCAAGATGTCAGTGACGAATTGCGTATTTAGGAGTCTTTTTTTGGGTGCTAAATGGTGCCTTTTAAAACTCCTATTGATCCCACATTAATTATCAACCCGAGCAAGTCCTCTTATTTCAAGAGTGTACATAGTATGTGCACGCTATAATCCCATAGATTAATGTTTCTTAAAATGTAGTATAGATCTTTCAAATACAAGAGTAAACGGATGTTGAAAATGAAATCTAATTACAACAATATGAAACTTAAGGATATAAAATCCAATCACTCACTCAGCAATCATCAGTCAAGTATGTAGTAGTAATAACTCTTCCCTATGGCAACTAATGTATATGAAATAAAACATAACAAGATCCTCAATCTGAGAACTTAGACAATAATATCCAATGTCCTTTACAGTTGTTGATTTTACACTCCACACTAAAGAAATTAAATGGAAATGGTAACGAAGCTAAATAACTAATGTTGCTAATGAAAATAGACTAAGAAAGCTCTCTGTAATACATTCAAAAGCGAAACCAAACTCTTGCAAAAAGGAATAAACAGTAAACTAGTTAACAGAAATGAACAACAAATCTATTTACTAGAAAAGAAAAGCAAATGGAAATGAACAGGAATTAGAAATGAACAACAAATTCTATCTAATGAAAATGAACAATGAACAACAAATTCTATCTAATGGAAATGAACATCAATCATGAAATGAATAGAAGATTCTAATGGAAATAAACAACAATCAGAAATCAACCGCAAATTCTATCTAATGGAAATGAACAACAAAGCTATTTGATAGAGATGAACAACAAAATATGGAAGGAACAACAAGGCTACTGAAGAGAAATGAACAGCATAACAATGTAAGTTGTAAAGAATAGTAATGTTGTTATGGTGGAAAGGAACAACAATGTGGTTCAATCACAACTTATGTAATAAAACGAATTCATATAATATTGAAACAACAAGCTATAAAATAAGAAACTGTAAAGCAATGTGATTAAAAGAAATAAATATTAAATCAAATCACTCACACGTTGCAAGAATCAGAAATATAATACAAAGACACAGTGAACTCCACCAGAGGCCGAGCCCTTAGTCGCCAGTGAGCACTTCTAAGTTACTTCAAAATAACCAAATGAGCAGCAACGCAACTTATTTATTGATCATCGAAATCATTACAACACAAGTCTGTCCTTTCAGAACTGCATTATGTCCATTACAAATGATGCATAAATGAAAGATACATAATGTAGCATGTAATATGGTCTAATTTACAATCTTCGCTCTTTTATATCAGCATATCAATCCCATAATAAAATCTGTATTAATTCTCAATTGATCCATATTCAATCCCCCCTTCTCTGATCTCTATTTTCCATTTAAATACGCAAAGCGTAGAGAGAAGTTACAATAGAGATAATTACAAAATGATTCTCATAACAAATTTGGATTGTCTTCAACAAATTGATCAACAAGATCATATCTGGAGTATATTTCCATCAATCATTCAATAGGAACAAGTCAAATTTGGTGTTGCAATTGACATCATTTGGAAAACGGCCGCAATAGTGAATCTGGGAAAATCGTCCTCAGAGAACCTTATGTTTCTCTTAATACGGGCCGAATTTTGGCAAACCATTCTTTCAAAAAGTTAATTCCGTCTGTTCTGGACAAAACCCATGTTTCAAATTTTCCAGATTCTTCTTCGTTCATCCAGAATGTCCAACGCAAAACTGACACTTCTTATTCCCACGAATTTCTGAGCTGGAATATTGAATGATGATCTGGAGATCAAATCTACAATCTGGAAAATATCTTGGAGGCTAAAATGGTGACTGATGTTACAAAATATATTAATAAACCATCATTGGTAAAATTATGCATAATAATCATTAATTTATTAAAAATAAAGGAGAAGAAATAATATTTATCCATAAGAGCATAAATAATTATAAAATGGAATTATATGATAATTTACGATAAATGACATGATAAAGAATGGTAGAAATAGATGAAATAGGTCTTAAAAAGTGATAATAATAATAACATATTAGTGGTCCAACATATTTTTTGCTTCAATTTGTCTTTCCCCACACTCATACCTTCCTATAATATGTCACCTAGTGCCATTTAAGGTATATTCCCAATCATAGGGTTCTAATTTATGAAAAACAATGAAGCATTATTTACCATTACACTCGAGTCTATATTCTAAGCACTCCAAATTAATTTCCAAGCCCCTCTATACCCCTTTTCTATTGGTTCCATCATAGAGATCTATCAAAGTATTACATTTCCCCACTGAGCTCGTATTTTTGAGACATTCCTACATGAAAATTCTGAATTTCCTAGAACTAATCTACCCTATTCCACTTCAATTATTCCAGAAATGTCAAGGCATATTATTTGTATGGTTGCCTATTTATTAGTTTATCCTAACGATCAGTGGGAAGATGAAGTGATACTAGGATTTTTGTCAGTTTTCTCTATGGATAAAAAGCCATCATTGATTTTTAATTACAGTCAGTTTCTATCAAACATTATTCATGATCAATTTCTAAAGTTTTCTACTAAAGGTGTATTCAAACATCAATCATTTATTTTGTATTTAATTTCATTAAATAAAGCAAAAATATTCAAATTCCCATTGTAGAAGTTAGATCCAAAAGGAAATCCTTAATCTGTTATTCACTGGGCTTCGTTAGTAAGGAAGAACACAGGGGAGTATTCCTTTAGCAACATTGTAAACCATTTTTTTCATGTGTCCTTATGTCTTCTTAGCAGTGATGTAATACTAAGGATTTCACCTAAATTTAGAAGGATTTTTCACCTTACTGTTCAAGCTAAAGTTGGATACTCATAGATTCACCAAAATTATATAGAGATTAGAATATATGGTTGTGAAATTTCTCCCTACAGGTTACTAGTATTTGTTCCTATAAGGACATTTTCCTTAGAATACACCAAGAAAATGATGAATATGGATGATTTTCATTTTGTATCCATGAAAAGAAAAGCACAATTCAAGTTGAAGGCATAGATTGGCCCTTTCATTGTTAATACCAGAGCACCAACAAAGGAGGAAGATAATTTTCTAGAGAAAATGAAATTCAAGTTGAGTTTTACTTGGTCCTATGATCCCTTGGAAATTATTTCAAGGTCCAGAGTTGAACATAAAATAACACCTTATGCACATACAACAAGGCTATAAATAGAACAATATGCAGATCAAGAAGAATGGCAGGAAAATACATTACAAGAAGTTGAGGAACACATTTCTAGCCAGATAACTTCACAGACTCCAGTTCCTCAAGAAAAATAAACTAAAATATCATGAGAAAGCCTATCCCCTATAGAATCAGAAATTCAAACTATAGATTTTAGAATTTTCAAAAGGAGAAAGAAGACAGACACTCATGAAGAGGCATTAAAAGGAGATATTTCATAAGATCAGGCTACAGTGGTGTTGTAAGGTTTTCATACTACTTCCTTTCCTCAAATTTAACATATCACAATAAATTCTCCTATGTCATATATTTCTCAAGGTACAACGCAGAAAAAGAAATAAATGAAAAGAGAGAATGAAGCATTAAAGGCTACCACTTATTCTGAATTTTGTAAACAATATTAAACTACCCAACATATAATTTTGTTTGCACTTGATACTGAAAAGGGACAACTTAAATTAGCTTTCTTAGAAACAAAAGTTCTAGTCCCTAAAAGTGCAGAAGATTATAAAACATCCATTTTTTATTTTGATACTAATAAAATTCATGCAATTGATCAAGTTTGCCTTCATAAGCAGGCGAGTGAAATTATATATTCTACATTGACCATTTTAGCTATGGAAACCTCTAAAATACAAGCTTCCTTGAACAATATTCACACAAAGTTCAAAATGGAGAAAATGACATCCTTAGCCAAAGATACCAGAATCAAAGCACTTGAAGATTTGGTGATCAAATTAGGACATGATCCTAGTGACTTAAAAGTAGCAGAAGAGACGATAAAGAACAAAATTTTTGATATTCAAGCATTTAGGAAGCTACTTAAACTTCCTACTATAAAACACCACAAGCTGAGGAAGTTGGTTAAGTAGAAAAATAAAAGGAGAATATGTTCAAAATTATAGTTGAACAAAATGTCCAAATTCAAAAGATTGAAGCTGACATGGAAAAACACTTAAAATAAAAAGAGCATCAACTTGGTATTTCATCTGCCATTCCCATAGAGACACCTTTTACAGTAGGTACTTCAGCAACAAGGACATCTACAACAACAAAAATCATAGTAGAGAAACAGTCTACTAATGCAATAGAACAACTGTCGAAGGCCATGGGACACTTGTCTTTAAAGGATAAACAAATTGAAAAAATTAATATGCAGCTGCAAAATGTTGAAGAATAGAAAATCAAAACTAACAATGCATACTCAGCTGAAATTAAAAAGAATTTAATTTAACTAATAAATTAGAAGTTTATGAAAATTAATCTATAATAGGACAAACTATTGCTAGGCCTAAGAAAATATTTGGATTGATATTAATGCATCAGCGACTGAATTATGGCCTTCAATTTAAATTATTTTTGAACAGGATGATTTATTGCAGAGACCAAAAGCAGCAATAGAAGAAATAAAAGAAGACCTAGACCACAAACCAGGAGATTCCACAAGGATAATCAAAGTTTTAAATTCCAAGAAAAAAGAGGAACTTGAACAATTTGGCATTAAAGAAATAATTGAAGTTGTCTTGGAGGTAAGAAAAGTTTTAACCAAGAGGAATTTTATGTTATAGCTTGAGAATACGTGTCATAATTTAGAGCTTCAGATCAAAAAATTTCACAGGAAATTCATTGCTCTACATCATAAAGGACACCTAAGTTTGCAGGGTATAAGTGAAAAATTGATTCCACTATAATATTATCAACACATTTTACATGACATACCAGTGGACAAGACTAAATTTTCCAAAACCAAAGGAGTTATAACTTGCAAAGCTTTCATTGAAGGTTTAAGTTGTGATTTGTTGAATCAACATGAAATTAAGCACCTGTTTCTAACTAGGCCTACTTTTGAGAAAATACTAAATTTGATGAGTCATACATAGAATTGTTAATGTTTTCTATCCCTAATTAAAAGAGATGGGATAAATTAGGTGAGCTCATAGAATAGAACAAAATGCCAAATTTCAGGAGAATAAAACAGATTAACAAGAGTATCAAATAGAAAATAATACTTCTAGCTACAGTCATCAACAATAGCCCTCGAAATATGTGCAAAATGTCAATAAGTTTAGATTTCCTATTTTTTAGTTCTACTTTTGTAAAAATCCAAATTAGTTTGGATGATATATTTTGTAATAAATTTTGTATTCAAGTCTAGATATTTTGAGTGGAACTATATCAGTATTTTGTAATTTACAGGACAAAGGGTTGAACCCTTGTGATGAGCCTTGGTATGACTGTAAAATTTTAAGCTATTTATGAAGATAATATAAGGATTATGGATTTGTTCTGAAGTAGCTTGTGTATCTGTGAGCTATTCCAGTTATTCAATTTTGTTTTTCTGCACATGTTCAAAGTAAGAATAGATTGAGTATCAATCTCTCTGAAACCCCCTACAATGTTATAATCATTTAAAGAGATTAGCTTATTGAACTGTTTATTTGAGATAGCTCCTCTACATCTTTTAATTATTTCCTTCTGTCATCTTTTGAATGTGTTTTGTTTGGCTCTAGATTTTTTATACGCATCTTATATATATATATGATGAATTAAATGATCAGTATGAATTTTTAATAAATTACATATCTTCTTAATTTCTTCCTTTGAAATCGATATGAAAATTAATTCTGTTAGGGACGAAGAATCAACCCTTCTATTTTCTCATACCTACTTAATATTTACATCTATTAAAAGTTCAAATAATTGATCATCCAATTAAAATAAAAATAAAAAACTTAACTTAAATGATTTGGCACTGTTCCTTATAAGCCTAGAACTATTTACAAGGGAACAAAGTCATATTGGCATCGTTGTTGGGGAACGAAGTTTTGAAGTTAATTTTTCTTGGGACAAAAATTAGAATTGCCTCTTAGTTAATTCACCCTGTCGACTTCACAATTTAAAATATGGCTTCACGCAGGCATACTAGATCTCAGCCAAATTTAGAGCTTCTTTATATATTGTCATATACAGAGAAACTAGTGAGGATTTCATCTATTAGATGAAGGTTGGAGGCTTCTATTACTTCTTTTTCCTTTTCTTTAGTTAAAGTTCCCTCACAATCTAACCCTTTTTAGTTAATACCAATGCCTGTTGAATCATCAGCTCTTCCTCCTAAGGTTTATAACTCATTTCTAAAGGACTATATCTAGAATATGCATTATTAGTTCATTAACTTGAGACTTTTGAAGTTCCTTTAACTCATCTAGTGATATATGATACTGAAGAAGATTTGAAACTTACTCTTCTTGAATTCAAACAAGTTGATTTTATATACCATGTGGTACATACTTTCCCTTCAAATTATACTTAAATTGAAGAGGAACTTAGTGTTTATACTAATCCTCTAGCTCCTGAATATTTAGAGGAGGAGGATTCCGATGTTCAAAAATTAATCATTAATATTGAATATTTCGAAAATTATAAAACTCCATCATAGCCATCATCCAATAAATTTCTTTGTCCCAAAATGACAGTCCCATCACAACATTAAATGGATAGTATCCAATCTATTGTAGCAACACGTTATGCAGCCTTGGTCCTTCCACCTGCAGCCCAACTTCACACCTTTCTTGATGGGTATTTAAAACATTTACTTATATTTAATGGAGAGATAGGGCCATATGTTGAAGATCACTTAGCTGCATTCCTAGATTCTGATGATAACATGAATATTTAGCATGAAGATGTCTACACAATACTTTTTGTTCAATCACTTGAAGGAAATTTTAGAATATGGTTTAGACAACTTCAAGCTAATTCCATTAATTCATGGGTTGAACTAGTTAAAATTTTCAAAAATTAAAGGGGAATCAAAACAGATGTTGTTTATTACTTAATAGAATTTAAATACTTGAAAATAAACCCTGGTGAACCTGTGGTTGATTTCATTAGGAGATTTGATAAACTTTATAATAAAATGCCTCTAGATTGGAAACCATTAGTAAATACTACTAAGGTTAGGTTTTCCAAAGCATTTGAATATTACTTTGTTGTAATTCTAAAGGAAATAAAATTTGAAACTTTAGAAGACAAGAAAACTATTGCAATAGAAGTTGAGCTAATAGATCAACATCAACTAAACTAAAAGCTAAGGAAGAAGAGGCTGAAAAGAGAATGAAAGCTAGAAAATAAGGTACCACATCATCAAAATCTAAAGATGAAGAACATGAAATTTATGAAATAACCTCCCTACTTAGAAATTTGTCTAATAGAATCTCCATAACGAAAACTCAACCTAGAGTAACCCAAAAAGTTGCAAACATACCACAAGTTCAATATAGAAGACCTTTTCAACCTCAAATTTTACAAAGGCCAAATATTGACCAGCAATTCAACCTCCATTAATGATTGATGATTAAGATCATAAAGAAACTATTCCTATTGTCACAAATGATATCAATTGTTTTGAAGATCCATAATCTCATAATGCTATTATTCCAGTCAACCATGATCAATCACCTGCTCATAATCAAGAAACCTCTCAAGTTTCAAAATATCAAGCTTTTAATGCATACCTTATTGCTGAATTAAATCGAAGGTATGACCTTATACGACCATCAAGACCCGATAGACCATTCAAAAAGGTTACCTTTGATGAACCTGTTGGTTCACAAAGGTGACTGTTACAGGCAAATTCAATGCTTCTCATTCAATTGTCAACCCAGGGTAAGTCTTTCTATTTCAAGAGTGTGAGCATAGTATATGCAAATGATATCAAGAATAGCTACTCTATATTACCGTCAATAGTATTATCCAATTCTCTAAGTTCAATCAATTCAAAGGGGGATGAAATTGTAAAATGTTGTTAACTATTCTTGTTTAAGTAAGCATAGAAAAGAGAAAGCTATCATTGGACAACATGCTGATTAATTGAATAGTAGTCCTACTGAATTGAACAAAAATCCTACCGAACTGAACAACAATTTCAATAAATTGAACAATAATTACTTATCTAATTTTGCAATGGAATTCTCTTTGTAAACTAATTACCTGACATCGTTCTGAATCAATCAGCAACTAGATGCCTTATAGTAATGATGGAAAGATCCAATTATTAGCTATGTATAGAACTAAACAGTAGTCATGAAAAATGTAATGAAACAAATATAAAATTGTTAAGAAATGATGGAAGCATATAATAGCTACAAAATCATAGAATTTAAGACATAAACCATGAACAATAAACTATCCCAATGAAATAGAAAGTTGTAGTGTTCTATGTTAGTAATTCAACCAGTTAAGTGATATTTCACGAGACGCATTCGATGACTGAAATATAAATTATGTAACTGAACGTATAGCATAGAGATTAGCGCTAAAACTCCCAGGGCTGGGCCCAAACCACCAGAAGATGACCGCTAAGGAAAATTTAGAGAATGACTAGTCAAAAAACCAAAATTCTTTATTGAGTGAAAGCTAACACATGATTACAACTAGACAGTTTTGTCCTGATACTTCTATTACAGAGGAGAATCCATATTCAACCTTTTCTATCTCGTTTTTCTTCGGCCTTTTAAAAGGAAATTTCAATTAGAGGTAACGGTCTTTTCCAAATGACAGGCCACTGCTCGTGGCTGTCGTTTGAGTTCTTTGGACGTGAATATGCCTTTCCATCTTCCGCTGACCTATGGGAGTCATTATGATTCCGTTAGTCTCTGCCTATCAGTTGTCTTCTGATTTTCATTGATTCAACTGCTTTGTTTCCCTATGAGTAAAGATACAATCATTCAAATTTACGTTGCTAAATGTCTCTTTTACCGTTAGTTCATTTGTCCTAATTTTACATTAATCTTCCTTTCCTTTACTATCAATATGAGGAAAAATTCCTAAATGTGTATAACAATTTGAGGTAAAGGTAGGGTGAAAAAATATCGTATTTTCAGCCCAACATACTCCCTCGCTTACCTATTTGCATGTCCTCATGCAAAAAAATGATTGATGTGTAACTAGGTCATAGAATAAGCAGGGTAGACTTCTTCTTTGTATGCTCTGAAACCATGTTTTTGTCTGATTTTTTCAAAGGCAGCGTTTGTGTGCCCTTCTGGTAGTTAGTAGTCATGATCATAACCCTCAGGGGGGTACCAGATGAGAGGGAATCTATACCTGCACCCTATCCATGCAGGGACCATGTTGAAGACCAGATTGTTATATCAAAGGAATCTGAAGGCAGTCGCTTTGAAGTTTTTGTAGCCAAATGGCTCCCTATTTTTCACATTATTCATAGAGGCCATCCACCTTTGTTTGGCTTCTTCCATAGCTTCTTCCTAAACATCTTCAAAATACTCCTACCCATGTTGTATAATTTTTGTATGGATAGGCCCTAGTTTAGTCCTTACTCCCTTTATTTTCATGAAATTCTTGTGTTGGATGAACAACTGCAGGGGTTTAGTAGGCTCTCCTCTAACCCATAGGTCTAGGTCATGTTCCCTCTTCTGGAAAATGTTGTAGGCTTTAGCCCACAGAATATGGTTCTTGGCAAAAAAGAGGAAAGCCTGTAACTGGACATCTTCTATAAAGGGGTTGGGATTATTGTCCATGTCCTCTTATAGGAAGAAGTTGTGCATGTATAGTTCACAGAAAAGGTATTGGACCTGCTCATTTTGATCATTGCAACAATGGATGAATTCCTTTATGGCTTTAAAAGTCATGGGCTTCCCTGCCCTGATGGCCTTGATCTTCAGTAATAAGTATTTTTCTACTAGAAATAAGGCATAGTTGGTGGCTGGTGCCCTGCATGTTAGCACATCCAAGTATAGAGAGAAAACCATAGAGGTTTGTTTCTTGGCTTGTTCCACCTAATCCTGTGCTTTATTTACCTTTTCTTATTCTCCTCTAAGTTGAGAAAATGTTTCATCCTTTGTTGTATAAAGGTCTGTGAATTTCTTTAGTAGTGCCTGATACTCTTGTGCGGGTACTACTTCCTTTCTTCATTGTGCTAACTGATGTTATGTTTGAATTAACTCATTATGCAATTTTTGATTGGCAGCCTTTTCTACCAGAGGAGCGTAGGCAGGGGCTTCCTCCATTTGGGTTTCCTTTTCTACTATGAAGTCTAGCCTAGTTTGCGCAGAGGCTTCAGCAGTGTCCACTAGGTCTGTCTGTACCTCAATCTTAGCAATGTTTGCTAATTCAGTTGGTGTCTCAACCTCAACAGTGTCTATTAAATTGGTGACAAACTCTGTTTGGGTTTCTATGGTGGTCAATTCTTTCATAGGCTTCCAAGCCTTGCTTACTAATTCCTTCAAAATTTTCCTCAAATTTTTTACCATTTTCCTTAAGCTTTTGTAGGTCTTGATCATTCTCTTTAACTTCTTTTCAACTAAATTTTCTTCTGGCCTGGTTTTAGTAGGGGATGTAGGAGCAGTAACCTAATTTCCAGGGATGGTGGTGCCCGTTTCAAGTTTTTCAGTGATGGTATTGTCTACCTATATTTCAGAATTTACTTCTACATTAATGTCCCGACGGGGTGAAATATTATTCCCTTCAGGAATTAGAGAGACCGTTTCCATGCTTTCATTTTGTTATAAGGGGATGGTGTCCCCTGACTGGTTTTTAGATTCGGCTGCCCCTTCTCCCTGCTCTTCCCTATTCACCCCATCACTCTCGAGAGGAGACAAGGCACTAAAAGCTTGTGAATCATCCCCGTGGGGTAATATCTCGATGCAGCGAGAGCTACTAGTGGTGGCATATTGGTTTAATGGTTCTTCTTGCTTTTCAAATTGTTCAGATGGGCTTCTAGTTTCTCGGGGTGCCCTCATTTTCTCTAGAACTCGAGCCATCTCTTCCTCCTAGTCTTGTAAGGGTAAGCTGTGAGGGCTTGAAGGCGGTCAGTGGGATGGCCCTACTCCCTCTTATAATTTCGAGGTTTCTTGTTGTAATTGTATTCTCTCGGACCGTCTTCACTTTCTTGGTTCTGAGGTCGAAGCACAGGTTCGTTTCCCTCTTATTCCTTTAGGAATGTTCTTTCTAGGGAGCTCAATTTCGGTCCTGTTGTATGGTACAATAACCTCCACATTTTTAACTTGTTCACATCAAATAATAGAGACCCTTTCTATAAAAATTTTGGTTAAACACCTTCTAGGATTTTTATTAAGTCAATTATCTTACGATTTTGTTAATTTTTCATTTTCTTTAGATTCTTGTTTTGATTGCTGGTTGAGATCGATTTTTTATAAGCTTCCTATTGATGCTTGTTTCGTCTCATTTGGTCAACCGGTTAGTAAATAACACTCCTTTGAAGTTTAATCAATTATGTCGTCTGGGTTAGAAAATGCGTAAAATGTACAATATTTCATTCTTTCTTAAATTAGTTCAATAATGCATTTAGTTTAAAAATATTTATCCATAGTTAGTCATTACTAACATTTTTCATTTTTTTTATATACAGCCAAATTATAAAGCATCGGGCTTTCAATCATTTATTCTAATTTTTCATTACTAATCTCGAAAAAATTTAAAATGACAAAGTGGCTGTAATTTAGATAGGCAAATCATCATCTTAGATAAATTCATCATTAAAATGAAACCAAAATAAAAAACTAACTTTTAATGTTAAATTTTAAATTAATTAAATTAATTATTATATAATTAATTAATTAAATTAAAATTTAATATAATATAAAAATTATATATAAAAAATAAAAAAACAAAAATTAAAAATAAAAAATTAAAAATCATCGCATCGGAAGTTTTACATTACAAACCTCAACGAACACATTTCATGCGATGCGATTGAGTTTTTCTGATGTGATGAGTTGCATTTATTTCATGCAATGCGATGAGTTAAGAAGTCCGATGCGATGATTTAAGCTAAGAGTTCTGATGCGATGATTTAAGAGGTAGGTAAGAATTATAACGTAAGACTCATAGCGTTAATTTAAGTTAAAGAGGTAGGTAAGTAGTAGTTAGTATTAACGTTAGATATTAGGTAGTGAAACTTGAGTATTATAATAAAGTTTTAGTTGTAAGTTAGTAAATAGTGTTAGTTTGAATTAACTTAGTATAGTTTTAAATTAGTTTTAAAAATTAGCATTAAGTTTATATTATAATAGTAAATAGTGTTAGTTTAAGGTAAGACTTATAACGTTAATACTAAGGTTAACATATGTTAATTAGTGGTAAATATAGTATTAATTTATATTATGTTAGTGTTAATTTTTAGATTAAAATTAATGTAGTGTTAGTTTAAAAATTAACATAAGTTAATATAAATTAGTGTTAATTTAGTTTTAGTTTAAAAATTAATTTAATATTTAAATATTTAAAATAATTGATTTTAAATTGATTAAATTAATTAATATTTAAAATATAATTAATTTAATTAGATTTATTATTAATTAGATTATTTTATTTATGAATAGTTAATTATATTAATTAGTTAGATTAATATTAATTTAAATAATTAGTTTAATTTATAATTAAAAATTAAATTAGTATTAACTATTAGATAATTAGAATCTAATTTAGGATTAGATTTTTAATTAAAATTCAGATTTTTTTAAGCTTAGCAACAGAATTTCCAGATTTATTTCATATTTGACTTATCAACTTTGGAAGCTCATAAATTGAGTTTTACTTGGCCAAATGAGGCCCAGGACGGCTCATTAGAAAGAGAAAATCAAGGAGAACATTTCTGAGGAGGTTTCACTAACAAATTTGGTCATTTATTGGGTCAAAAATTAGGCAGAAAATCAAGCTCCGAATTTCTAAAATAAAATCAATTTTATGAGTTTTGTTTTCTTCATTTTCATTTGTCTAGCCTCTTCTAATTGCAGATTCATGTATCAATAATATCCTTGGTTAATTAAAATCGTTATTAACATCAATAAGAAACTCAAATTTCTTTTTTTTTTTAATTTATTTAAACAGAATTTGATTAGATTTGCCTTAATGTTAGAAATAATATTTTGATTTTATTGATTGCATCTTAATTCATTTTAATTCTTTTTTACAGGAAAAATAATAGAAGTAATATTGAGAAAAAGATCTCAATCAATGAGAAAACTCTAGCAATTAAAGATTGAAATTTTTTGAGCAATTAAAATTAGATTGGGCAGATTTTTAGTCAACAAACTCTTCTCTCAAAATACTTTAGGAAGGATTATAAATTGTAGATTGCAAAGTGTAAATAGGGGCTGCTCGCCTCTGCAATTCCAGAATTCTAAAATCATTTTTGTAATAGGAATTTAGAATTGTAGGAGAGAGGAGAGGAAATTTCAGATCTGAAAGTTAATAAGGGTTTTTTCTTTATATCTTGAATTATGCATGATGGACAGAGTTTGCATTTTTGCAGCTCTAGTTTTGAAAGTAGAAAATCAAGTAATGTAAAGTACTGTTAGAGATCAGAATCAAAGAAGCAGATTCAATTAACTAGTATTTTTGGCATTTCTGTATCAAATACCAGTTTCATTTTTATGTTAATAAAATTGTTGTTTCATTTTATTCATGTTTTGACATTTCTTTTGATATGGATAATTTGTCTCAAATTGTTATGTATCTCTGCTCTTATGAATTAAAATTTGATTTCCGAGTAACCATTACTTAGAAATCTGTCTTATAAAATTGATTTATTAAATAATAATGTGTTGAGAATTTCTTCCACATATTATTGTTTAATTATTGGCTTGACTGATTTGATAATCGATATCATTTTTGTGAATTTCTTCTGGACTGTTGTTGATTTATTATTTTAGTCAAATGGTCTCAATAGAATGTGTTTTCATATTCACAAATGTGAACTAATTGAATTTCTTCGTTAGCTTGACATTAATTTAAAGCTAGACATATTTTAATCCTCATTATTTAATTATCTTGCTCTTAGTTGGGTTAGATTTATATCTACCTAATTGAGATAGGATTTAGATTAGCTTCTTTTTCTTCTATTATAGAATAATTTTGCATTTAGATTAAGTTTTACATTCTTTTAAGTCCTCTTCTCAAAGAGGTAAAATCTTAGTTGTGGTTTAGCTGAACCCAAATCAGCTTAAGGGTCATTCTCTTACCCGATCAGCAAGAAGAATTGATCTGATATCCCTGTCTATTGGTAGTTAAAGATACATCATAAACCAATAGCGATAGGGGAAAGGTAACTAGACATAGTTAAACCAGTGGGAATCACTATCATAAACGTAAAAGGAGTTGTATTAAGGTCCGGACCAGGTGGTTATCTCCCAATGTTGTTGCAGTGATTTTCGAGGCTTCAAAATTTTTGGTGCTAGAAGGAGGTCTTGAAACTTGTTGTCTATTGGAGTCTTTTCAATTTTAACATTTATTTTTATTACAATGGCTCCTCTTAAACTTCCAATTTGGAGTTGTATACATGGACGTGCATCTTCCAATACTCCACCAGAAGTGGTAAGACTCTTGTCTTATGTAAAGTCTAATGGTAAGAAAAATTCTTCTGCTTTTAATCATGTCTTTCAATTTATTCAAAATGTTTCAAATTATGATTTTCAAGGAATTGATGAAGGCATTTTATGAAGAATTTTTACTCTCACATTTGCGGCAAAAGCTAGAAACTGGTGTAGAAATCTTTTGGTTGCCTCAATTCACAGTTGGGATCAATTTGTTACACTTTTCATTTGTAAGTTTGATGGATACGATTATGAACAGGTATGCGATGAAATAGAATATCTACGAAGATTTAAAGATGAGTCTGTTAGAGATTTTAATATTCGATTTCATTTGAATTGTTTAAGATTTAAAGTTTAAGATAAACCTACGGAAGAAGAATCATTAGATTGGTTTAAATATATTTGCTCTCTTCCTCCCATTCCCAATCCATATGCAATTAGTTCAAGCTTTGTTCTATCCCCTTCTAACATAAATAAGGATTCCAATATGGATGTGCAAATAAATTATGACGAAGTGGTCTTAGAAAGCTTGGAAAATATTTCTATCCAAATACAAGAAGACAATAGCAGCAATTTTGGAGAAAGAGCTACCTTAAAATCTGAAAATTACTCTGCATTAAATGCAGAAAATCAGATTGCAAATCAACACGTGCAAGCAATATTCAATGTCAATAATAAAATGCAAACTACTGTACAAATTTCTGATTTTTTTCATGATGAACAAATGCTGAAAACAGAGCAGCAAAGAAGCCTTCTTCAAGAAAGTATGAGTATAGAAAGGAATGATTTAGAATCTGAAATTTATAATGAACATAATGCACAAGATTTCCCAAACAAAGAAAATTCTGAATTCATTATTTCTCATTCTCATTTTTCCCTTTATCTTGATATTTTTAATATTGGTAATTTCTCCCCTCTTGGTATTAATGATATTTCAGAAAATAAAGAAGATGATCTAAATAAATTACCAATAATTTTTTATCAAGATAGAGAAATAATTAATGATCATTCTTTTGCCATTAATGAACATGAATTTTTTATTCCTCCTTGTTTTGATGTATTAGACGGAATCGAAAGGAATTCTAAAGAATATTGTGAAGTCATTTATGATAATTATTCTGACATCAAGGATGTTGATTTCTGTTCTTCTCAAGAGTATGCTCATGATAAAATTCAAATAATATCTGAGAATGAGAAACATTTCAATTTAGAAATTATTCCAACCAATCCTCATTTTGGAGCAACAAATTATCTTCACGATTTTACCATTCAAGAAAACATTCCAATTTATGATTCATATCATGATCAAACTCCCATTCCTGCTCATAATCATAATTCTCTTTCTAATTCACAAGTTGGAATTGGCAATTATTCAAATTCTATTATTCTCGTCAATCCTTGTAAAATATAAATTATTTCAAAACAATCCCAATTGTGCTGTAACATTAGTTGTACCAATAAGGATTTCATTTTATTTTTTCTTTCATATTTATTTTGTTCAAATTTAGATTTGTTTTGTGATTTTATTTTTCAAAATTTTGACACTCTACGCTAGCATATTGAGCACTTTAAAAATGAACACTCAATTGATGCATTTCCCTATTGGGAAATTGAAGTTTCATATTATAATCATGAACATCAAAGCTATTGATATTTCAATTTCACTCAAAGCTAATGTTTTATCAAAAGCCTCTATTTTCCCAAAGGCAGTGTCAACAAGAGAATGTATTTTTACAATCTAGCCAGCGATCTAATCCAATTGATAATTTTCCATCTTATTTGACAGATTTCCATCCACTTTTCATTAACTCGTTTGAAAATTGTTTGGAAAGTTTTCCTTCATGGAAAATTGTTAATAGTTTAACACTTACACATAACACTAACAATTTTTTTCAGGCCTTTCAAATTAAAAGCTCATATCCACAATCTAGCCTGTCATCTCCTCTTTTAAACATTTTCCAATCATTAATGGAAATCCATCCATATTTTTATGATCCAATTGGAATTCAGTTGGAAAAGACATTTCAAAAGAAGGAGATTGTAAATAAGTTGTTAAAAATAACTGTAAATTCTACTTACAATATTTTTTTTTTAGATTTGTGTTTTTGTTACTAACATTTGAACTGTACATATATGCAGGAATTAAAATAAGAGAATGGTTACACTGGAAATATGACTATAACTAGTCATTTTCATGTATATGGTTAGAAAAGAAGTAGAATTAATTTAGTTAGTTTGTTTTATGTAGTTAATTTATTCTTAATAGTTCTGCAGATAAAAATAAAATGAGCAATCAGCCCTTCTCATATCATATACATTTTCAAGGAAATATTTGCCTCTTATCAGAAAAATTCTAATTCTTGCTTCCCATTTTTAAATCAAAATTTATTTCAGCAATATCTCTACTCTGCCTATTTTGAATAACATCTCGACTAAATTCAATTGAAGTTGCACTTGGCACCAATCACCTCAAAGCTATTTTTCTCTATTTTGAAATGCCCTCATATTATTTTCTCCTAAAATTTATTTGTTAAAGGTTTTGAGGATATAAAACTTCATGATCTCATTATCCCATGAAATGTATGATTGTCTATTATAAGCCTAATGCCAATTTAATAATTATTAGTCAGTCTAACTTTTTGTTGTAATCACATGAAGTTCATATTATCTTCTTCAAAATTTGTTAAAATGACTTTAAGGATGTCCATTTTGTTGTGTGCATACATTTAAATCTGTGTTGATATTTTTTCATAATTAGTGGCTTTATCCCATCCTGATCTTTAGTTTATTATCTGATGCTGCAATATGCATTGCATTTATTTGCTAAAATCATTATTAAACAATCACTATAACAATACAATTTTTTCTCAAGTTAATTCGGAATGAGCATAGGAAATAAATTGTTGTTGCAATTCAAAGGGAAGCCTATTTTCACATTTATTTCTTGTGAATTTTATGAGTTTCAGATTTCCTGAACATGAGTAAACAGATTTTATTTAGGCTGATTGCACACTCTGATTTAGAATAAATAAGAGATGAGTTTGAACAAAATTAGAATTTTAATAAATCAAAGAAAGAATTGGAAGATTCATAAGATAAAATCCACAGACAATTTCCTTCTAGGTACGGATTTACATGTTCATTTTCATCTATTAATAGTTTTTATTTTCCTTAGTTTATTTTTTATTCTTGTTCTATTTCATTTGCAGGTTTTCATTTGTTTTCAAAAACTTGAAGTAATCAACAAACCCATTTCAAATTTGCAACAGGTTCAGGGAAATTTTATTTTGGAATTCATTAGAATTTGAGCATTCTTTAACTTTACTTTCATTCATTAGAAAACCCAATTGAAATTTAAAACAGTATCGCAAGATTCATGTCTGAAATGTTTCAAATTTATTTCTGATGCAAGACCTCCGATATGTTACCTCATTCAATCTTCCATAAAAAACCAAATCGCATATCTCATTGGAATAAATTTAAAAGTTTGTTTTTCATCACAAAAATTCTGATGTGATAGATCAAATCACAAACGCACATGTCGCATTAGGCATAAGGTTAATTCTTCCATTTAAAAAAATTCGATGCAATAAAAACTTGATCGCAATCGCGAATTGGTAAAGTCATATCACAATTAGTTAAAAGGTCAAATTTTAAAAAGTTCCAATGCGATGAACTCAATCGGAAATCGTAAATCGGAGAGACCTCATTTTGATATATCTATTTGCAAAAACTCTGATGCGATAAAGTTCTAATCACAATCGCAAATTATTAAATTAGTCAAGGATTAATTTTAAAAAGTCCTCCGATGCGATAAGTCCAATCGCAAATTACAAATCGGGAGGAAAATTGAACACATCCTTGTGTGCTCATTTTAAAAGTTGTGATGCGATAATTCATCACCAATTTCTTATCGCTGCCATTTTTTATTAATTGTCGATTGCTCATCGCTCATCACTTTTTACTAATCGCTGATTTTTCATTTCTTTTCACTCATCACTCATCACCGATTATTATATCCATCGCATTGCCGATATCGCAATCACTTCATCGTATTTTTATTCATGGTCATGTCATTATTCAAAATCTACGATGCGCAATGTGCAATGTACAAAATACAAATCGCGAGATGTGGTGTGCGATGTGCAGGTTGCAACATGACTGTCCCCAACATAACATTTCTTCAATGATATGATCGCTCCATCTCATCGCATTATTCTTTTCGCATAATTTCATATCAGTAATTTGCTACTGCAACCCCCACTGTGATAAACTCCAGCGCATGCCTCTACATGCAATACGTATCATCTGATAAGGTATTGTGTTAATTTAAAGCAATCTTGGGTAATCACTATGATACTAAAGCGATTGATGATAAATTTGCAGCATATTCAAATCATTTTGATTTCTCATATATTTCAGTTTTTAAATAATTTCATAATTAAATATGAAATTCAAAACCTCTCTATTTTAAATTTCGTTATCTTAAATTTGGTCTTAAAACTTAACAAATTATAAAATCATGGAATTTGTATAAAACTTATAATATTTTGAGAACATTCATCACTGCAAATTATCAATCTCATTTCTGAAGCATTTGTTTTAATTTCAACTCCCTTGAACACAAAGCATTCCATTTTTACATTTTACTGCTTGCTTTATTTTAGTTTAAATAAATAATGATTTTGGGTTATAGGATTTTGGTTAGTTTGCCTTCTTCATATTTTTTATTGTCAACTAAAAGAAGAAGTTAGCTATTATTGGAGAAATTGATACCTTCAAGTAAGATCAAATTTAATTATCCAACGGTAAGATTCATGTACCCACTTTCATTAATTTCCATTTCATTACTTTAGTTTCAGTTTTGTTTTTCAAAATTATGTTGATATTTGAATCTGTTTTGCAGCTCTTCATAAAAGCTTTCAATCACCTACCAAATCATATTTTGGAAGCCCTATGCTCTTTTCCTAGTTTTATTTTCAAGAAGCAGTAATAGTCTTCGTTGAAACAACTACACTAGGAAGTTTCTGAAACTTTATTCTGTTTCTTTAAAGCATTCCTTTTATTAGAAAATGATTAAGATAATGCTTTGAAATAAGAAGATTGACATCAGATAGAAATTTTTCATTGTGGCTGAATTTTATGATCACTGCTATTTAAAGCCTAAAACATTTACAACCCTGCAAGGTATAAGTTTTCTGAATCTCGACATAGGAAGAAATGATTACATGATTATTTTCTTTTACTTCATTTTGTTGAGACATTGGTATAGACATTTTTGTTAGAGTTTGTATTTCAAAACTTGGATTTTCTTTTCCACTTTTTAATTGCTTCATTTTTATTTTTGTTTGCTGATTTCTTTTCTCACTTTAGCTTAAGAATTATTTTCCTTTGGTTTTTAGTTTTGATTTTAGTGACTTTGCCATGATTTATATGGAAGGCCTTCTTGATTACCTAACAATGGATGGCATACATAGGAAAAATTGTTAATAGTCTCCTATTAGCTTTTTCTTAAATCTCTTAGCAAAATTTATTTTTCTTATTATAAAGGTAGACATACTTAAGGAAGAGATTACAAAACAAGAAAAGTTGACAAAGTATCATGAAATCTGAGAAATTTGTTTTTCATCAAAATTGTAATTATTTTGAGAATTCAATATTTTATTAAGATCTTTAAAAATTCTATTATCAGTCAAGAAAAATTATTTTTAACCAAGTAAAGACATTTTACAGCAAAGCATTTTTAACTCTGAAATTTTCATTCTGAACTCTTAAGGAGTTAATGATTCTCCCTATTTAAAAGAGTTTTATTTTTCTAGAGTGTAATCCACAAATATATTTAAAACTTAAAAGATAAGAGGTCTCATCACGAGCCTTCTTACCATGATCATAGGGGAAAAATAGGCTGACATTACCAACACTGCTAAACAAACCAGGGTAATGGCTTATAATTTCAAACAATTGTAAGACAAGGGGTCTCATCATGAGCCAGCTTGTTCAGTCCAATTATAACCAGTGAATGGCATTGTCAACTATCTGGCTACCAAACCAGGACAATGGCTTTTAAGAATTAAAAAATAAATAAATAAGCATATATAAATGGATTTATCTCTAGGTCAATAATTCTTAAATAGATAGGATTCTGAATCATTGATGATTAAAAGGTAACCCTGTCGAGACTATAGATGTTTGCTGGCAGCAGTGGCTCTACCTGTGACAAATGAGTACATTTTAAAAGCTAAGCTGTAAAGTGACCCCTGCTTTATCTCTACAACTAATTAAGGACTGATATAGAGTTATGAAATATTTTAATATATGAAGAATTTTAAGAAAATTACAATAAGATGATTCTTGTTTTTACTCAGACTAATGAAGCTAGTGAAGCATTCCAAAAAAATAATTTTCTCTTATTTAATTATTTTTACTTTAATTTTGAGAAAATCTCATTGATATCAAACAGAGATAACTGTTTCTTCCAGTGAATCGCCAATTGTTGTACGGTACAACAACCTCCCCATTTTTAACTTATTCACATCAAATAATGGAGACCCTTTCTATAAAAAAAATTGTTAAACACCTTCTAGGATTTTTATTAAGTCAATTATCTTATGATTTTGTTAATTTTTCATTTTCTTTAGGTTCTTTTTTTGATTGCTTGGTTGAGATTGATTTTTTATAATCTTCCTGTTGATGCTTGTTTCGTCTCATTTGGTCAACCGGTTAGTAAATAGCACTCCTTTGAAGTTTAATCAATTATGTCATCTGGGTTAGAAAATGCGTAAAATGTACAATATTTCTTTATTTTTTAAATTAGTTCAATAATGCATTTAGTTTAAAAATATTTACTTGTACTTAGTCATTACTAACATTTTTCACTTTTTTTTATATATAGCCAAATTATAAAGCATCGGGATTTCAATCATTTATTCTAATTTTTCATTATTAATCTCAAAAAACTTTAAAATGACAAAGTGGCTGTAATTTAGATAGGAAAATCATCATCTTAGATAAATTAATCATTAAAATGAAACCAAAATAAAAAACTAATTTTTAATGTTAAATTTTAAATTAATTAAATTAATTACTATATAATTAATTAATTAAATTAAAATTTAATATAAATAAAAATTATATATAAAAAAAAATAAAAAAAAATAAAAGTTAAAAATTAAAAATCATCGCATCAGACGTTTTACATTACAAACCCCGACAAACTCATTTCATGCAATGCGATTGAGTTTTTCCGATGCGATGAGTCGCATTTATTTCATGCAATGCGATGAGTTAATAAGTCTGATGCGATGATTTAAGCTAAGAGTTCCTATGCGATGATTTAAGAGGTAGATAAGAATTATAACGTAAAACTCATAGTGTTAATTTAAGTTAAAGAGGTAGGTAAGTAGTAGTTAGTATTAACGTTAGATATTAGGTAGTGAAACTTGAGTATTATAATAAAGTTTTAGTTGTAAGTTCGTAAATAGTGTTAGTTTGAATTAGCTTAGTATATTTTTAAATTAGTTTTAAAAATTAGCATTAAGTTTATATCATAATAGTAAATAGTGTTAGTTTAAGGTAAGACTTATAACATTAATACTAAGGTTAACATATGTTAATTAGTGGTAAATATAGTATTAATTTATATTATGTTAGTGTTAATTTTTAGATTAAAATTAATGTAGTGTTAGTTTAAAAATTAACATAAGTTAATATAAATTAGTTTTAATTTAGTTTTAGTCTAATAATTAATTTAATATTTAAATATTTAAAATAAATGATTTTAAATTGATTAAATTAATTAATATTTAAAATATAATTAATTTAATTAGATTAATTTGTTTATGAATAGTTAATTATATTAATTAGTTAGATTAATATTAATTTAAATAATTAGTTTAATTTATGATTAACAATTAAATTAGGATTAACTATTAGATAATTAGAATCTAATTTAGGATTAGATTTTTAATTAAAATTTCGATTTTTTTTAGCTCAGCAACAGAATTTCCAGATTTATTTCAGATTTGACTTATCAACTTTGGAGGCTCATAAATTGAGTTTTACTTGGTCAAATGAGGCCCGGGACAGCTCATTAGAAATAGAAAATCAAGGAGAACATTTCTGAGAAGGTTTCACTCATAGATTTGATCATTTATTGGGTCAAAAATCAGGCAGAAGATCAAGCTCCGAATTTTTAAAATAAAATCAATTTTACGAGTTTTGTTTTCTTCATTTTCATTTGCCCAACCTCTTCTAATTGCAGATTCATGCATCAATAATATCCTTGGTTAATTAAAATCGTTATTAACATCAATAAGAAGCTCAAATTTCTTTTCTTTTCTTTTTAAATAGAATTTGATTGGATTTGTTTTAATATTAGAGATAATATTTTGATTTTATTGATTGCATCTTAATTCATTTTAATTTCTTTTTTGCAGGAAAAACAATAGAAGGAATATTGAGAAAAAGATCTCAATCAATGAGAACACTCTAGCAATTAAAGATTGGAATTTTTTGAGCAATTAAAATTAGATTAGGAAGATTTTTATTCAAAAAAATCTTCTCTCAAAATACTTTTGGAAGGATTATAAATTGCAGATTGCAAAGTGTGAATAGGGGTTGCTCTCCTCTACAATTCCAGACTTCTAAAAACATTTTTGTAATAGGAATTTAGAATTGTAGGAGAGAGGAGAGGAAATTTTAGATCTGAAAGTTAACAAGGGTTTTTTCTTTATATCTTGAATTATGCATGATGGAAAGAGTTTGCATTTCTACAGCTCTAGTTTTGAAAGCAGAAATTCAAGTAATATAAAGTACTGTTAGAGATCAAGATCAGAGAAGAAAATTCAATTAACTAGTATTTTTGGCATTTCTGTATCAAATACCAGTTTCATTTTTATGTTAATAAAATTGTTGTTTCATTTTATTCATGTTTTGACATTTCTGTTGATATGGATAATTTGTCTCAAATTGTTATGTATCTCTGCTCTTATGAATTAACTTTGATTTCCGAGTAACCATTACTCAGAAATCTGTCTTATAAAACTGATTTATTAAATAATAATGTGTTGAGAATTTCTTCCACATATTATTGTTTAATTATTGGCTTGACTGATTTGATAATCGATATCATTTTTGTGAATTTCTTCTGGACTGTTGTTGATTTATTATTTCAGTGAAATGGTCTCAATAGAATGTGTTTTCGTATTCACAAATGTGAGTTAATTGAATTTATTCGTTAGCTTGACATTAATTTAAAGCCAGACATATTTTAATCCTCATTATTTAATTATCTTGCTCTTAGTTGGGTTAGATTTATATCTACCTAATTGAGATAGGATTTAGATTAGCTTCTTTTTCTTGTATTATAGAATAAGTTTGCATTTAGATTAAGTTTTACATTCTTTTAAGTCCTCTTCTCAAAGAGGCAAAATCTTAGTTGTGGTTTAGCTAAACCCAAATCAACTTAAGGGTCATTCTCTTGCTCGATCAGCAAGAAGAATTGATCTGATATCCCTGTCTATTGGTAGTTAAAGATACATAATAAACCAATAGCGATAGGGGAAAGGTAACTAAACCTAGTTAAACCAATCGGAGCCACTATCATAAACAGAAAAGGAGTTTTATTAAGGTCCGGACCGGGTGGTTATCTCCCAATGTTGTTGCAGTGATTTTCGAGGCTTCAACAGGTCCGGACAGGGTTTTCCTTAGGTGCCTGCACAGCAGGGTTAACAAATTTGTCCTAGGATGTTTATTTCTTGCTTAACTCATGCATGATGATTAACTTAATTAAACCATGGTGACTAATGACTTCTTGGGGGTTCTTAGCCTTTCTCATTCGAACAGCAGTGTCATGTAATATGGAATTTCAGAAATAAGGTAGATTAATTGAAATATTTTTTTTAAGAACAACTAACAATTTGAGTTGACGAGGTTTTACCACGTCTTGGTGTCAATCGCATGTGATGAATCTCTGGATGAATGTTGCCAATTCTTGCCATGGTTTATGTAGAGAGGTAGGGTTAATCCATTTTCCTTTTCGATCCAGTGGTTCTTCTAGATCCTGGTATGCTGCAATTGCCTGTCGTAGCATAAGGTTCTTTTTAGTCCATCTTTCTCCCTCTACTGGTATTCCTAAGACTTCAGTAATGATATCTTCTGTGAATAGTATAATACTTCCCCTGAGCCTAGTATGTTCCTCCTGTAGGTTCTGCAGGAATTGAATTGCTATCTCTGTATGAAATCCTGCAAATTTATGTAAGTATGGCAGCCAACCAGCTTGTTGGAGAATGGTGTGAGCTGCATCTGAGATTGGGAAGGTCATAGGTTCACTCCAGAGAGAGTTTCCTTCCATGGCTGATGCATTTTCTTGAGCTAATTTCTCCTTATTTCTGTGTTTTCTTTCAGCCCTGTTGGTTAGAATAAAACACTGCATCCAAGAGAAAGAGAAATTGTAGCCATCTATCTTAAATGTAGGTAACTTCATATTGTAATTCTAATGATTATTTGGTCTTATTAGCGTATCCAACGGAATTTGTGTAGGGAATTTACATGCTTAACATTTATGGATATTTACACCCCCTCTCTCGAAATAAGGGCGTCCATGCCCTTAGGTACAATAGAGATTTGATCAATCATGAATGCATATGGGGGAAAATGTCAGGGGTCAGTAATCACAGTCTGTACCCAAGCACAATTCCTGTGGCCTTGGAGCTCAAGGAAAGAGAGGTGATTGTAAAAATTATGAACGCGTGTAGTGTAAAAGGTCAGAATTGGAATTTGTCATGAGTGTATCTCATGCGGAAGTGACCAAAGAAGGGAAGAAAGGAGTACAACAATTATTATGATAAGATGTCCTTTATTAATGGTATGGTGTGACGAAAGCATGACTGGAATAGATAATGATTGGTTGTGTTATCCTAGAATTCAAACATGAAAGCATAGTTTATCTATAGTTACTTATGTGGTAAAATAGTATTATCACTAATTTGAGTAGCAGTTTTATCTTCGGAATGGAAGAAAATAGGAGATAAGGTATACGCAAGGGTAATTGGCTATCGTTGAAACATACTTTCATACCACAAGTAGAGCCACTACTGCCATCAGGCATTCATAGCCTCAACAGAGTTGCTATTTTAACCCGAAGAATGAGCCAGAATCCTTTATGTACCAGTAGTTATTTTTCCAATTTTATGGAGAGATCACCATGCTAGTGTGGTGGCCAGATAGTCAAGGTGCCACTCCCTAGAGTTATAATAGAGTGATCAAGCCAGCTCGTGACGAGACCTCATGTCCTTCAAGAAATTGAGAAGGTCATTACCCTGGTGTGTTGTCCATTATGGGAATGTCACCTGTTAAACTCTTATGATCATGGTAGGTTGGCTCGTGATGAGACCCCCTATTCTCTCTTAAAAATTTTCATGTAGTCATAGTACTTATTTTTGAAAAGTGAGCATTTTGTTTTATGAAGAGACCACTGTGCTGGTGTGGTAGCCATATAGTCACAGTTCCATTCATTGGGATTGTAACAGAGTGATCAAGCTAGCTCGTGATGAGACCTCCTTTCCTTCAAGCTTGAGAAGGTCATTACCTTGGTGTGTTGGCCATTGTGGGCATGTCACCTGCTAAACCCTTATGATCATGGTAGGGCGGCTCATAATGAGACCCCCTATTTTCTTTTAAAAATTTGCATGCCAGCACAGTATTTATTCTTTATACATGAAGGGAGGCTCATTAACTCCTTAAGAGTTAGGGATGGTGTGAAAAGTAAAGAAAATAATGTCAATGCAATTAATACTCCTTATTTATAAATCCTTATGTCAAAGGGAAATACTACTCTAGAGTGTAGAAAGATATACCGTTATAAGACTATCTATTGTGTGATAACATGTTTGAATCGAAGATGTCTTAGCTGTTCATTACATAGATGTACCATGACAGCTCCCGGAGTAGATATTTCCATTAAAGTTTCAAAGGATCATCATATTAGTAATATTACTTCTTTTCTCCTCTTCAGGTGCCAATTTTCCACTCAGAAATGTGTTTTATAACTGGGGTGTGGAATGAAAAGAGGTTATCAAAAAAAAGGAAGGAAATAAAAATCATGCTAAAAGAGGGGAGAAGAAAAAAATCAATTGTTCAATCTGTTTGAACAGCAACCGTTTAATTGGATTGAATGGAAAAAATAAACACGCAAGAACACGAATGTTCAATTCGATTTAATAGCATCTTTTCAATTAGATTGAACAGCAGTCGTTCAGATATTTGAACAGCAAAATTAAAAATGCAAAAAAATGGTTGTTCAATTCGATTGAACAACATTTGTTCAATCGGATTGAACAATAACTATTCAATCAGTTTGAACAACAGCTATTCAATCGGATTGAACAAAATTCGTTCAAATATTTGAACAAAAAAATTAAAAATGCAAAAACATGGTTGTTCAATTCGATTGAATAACAAATTTTCAATCGGATTGAAAAGCAGTCGTGCAAAGATTTGAACAAAAAAAGTAAAAACATAAAAACATGGTTGTTCAATTCGCTTGAACATCACCTGTTCAATTGAATTGAACATCAGTCGTTCAAATATTTGAACAACAAAAGTAAAATGCAAGGGGTGATGAAGGAAAAAGCTATTATTGTGAATATGAATAATGTAAAACAAAGTAAAACAAGAAAAAAAATTGCAAGGAAATTATATAAATATTTACAAGAAAAAACATCAACTCTTATGTACTTGAAGTTGTGGGGTTTTCACCCCCTTCTGGTAGAATTTGGATAATAGGATCATTGTGTACCTGCTGGAAAAAAGAATCTTTTGTAAGAGGTTTGTGATATAGGAAAAATCTATGCCCATTGACACGAAACGTAGAACTAGACCCATCTATGGTGATCAAGGTGAGGGTACCTTTTTTGTGTACTTTCTGAATTTTGTAGGGACTGAGCCACTTCATTTGCAAGTTCCCTGGAAAATCTTGGAATCTAAAGTCATATAGAAGTGCCCAATCTCCTTTCTGGAACGTTTTATTTTTTATGAGGTTGTCATGCCACTTAGCTCAATGTTGTTGTATGATTGTTGCGTGCTGCAGGGCCATTAGCCGTACTTCATCTAGTTCATTTACTTGCTGGATTTTTTTTAATCTGGGCCTCCATCAAGTCCAACCCTACCTCTTTGGTTGTCCTTAGATTCTTTACTTCGAATTCACTAGGAAAAATAGGCTCTCTCCCAAATACTAGATGATATGGAGAATTTCCAGTGGTGTTTCACCATGTTGTGCGGTAAGCCCACAAGGCCTATCGTAGTCTAGTAGCCCAGTCCTGGCGATGTGTTCATACTGTTTTAGTAAGAATTGCCTCAAGGAATTTGTTGGTACTTTCGACCTACCTATTCTCCTGTGGGTGGTAAGGAGACGTGACTCTATGGATGATATGGTGATTCTTCAGGGTGGTTGTAATTTTATTACCCACAAACTGTGCCCCTCCATCAGTTATCACTTCATGTGGTAAACCATATTGGATAAATAGCTCAAAAAGGAAGTTAATTACAAATTCTTCCATGGCTCTTGATAAGGCCACCATTTCTACCCACTTTGTTACGTAATCTGTGACAACTAGTATGTATTTTTTCTGATTCGATGACAGGTTGAATGGTCCAACAAAGTCCAATGCCCATCGTTTGAATGGTTCTACTACTAATTGTGGTTGTAGTGGCATTTCATCAGTTTGGCCTGGGTGGCCCATTATCTGGCAACTATCACAAGCTTGGACATTCTTTTTGCATCTTTGAAATTTGTGGGCCAATAATAACCCAATATTTGTAATACTTTATGCCCCATTCTACAATCTGCGAAATGGCCACCAAAAGGTTTGTCATGATAGGCCCGTAGGATGTCATAAATCTCGTCTTCTCGGATGCATATGCGTATATTCATGTCCACCCCTGTATGAAAGAGGTATCCACCAATCTAGAAGAACCTATCACTGTGTTGTACAATCATTTTTCGTTCCCTTAATGTCAAATGTCTGGTCCGAAGCTTCCCTACTGCCAAATAGTTTGCTACATATGCATACCATGGCATTTTTACTGCTACAGTGAACATATCTTCATCAAGAAACTATTCGTCCAGTGCTAGTGTGTCATCTCTCTTCAGAACCCTGGATAGGAAGTCTGAAACCACATTTTCCTTCCCTGGACAGTCTTTGATAGTTTTATCGAATTCCTGCAACAACAGCAACCAACGAGTTATTCTCCCATTTGTGATTGGTTTATTAGCTAGATATCTAATGGCAGAATGATTAGTATACAGGAGTACTTGATAGCCCATTATATAATGCCTAAATTTATTGATAGCATCAATGACAACCAAGAATTTGTTTTCAGTCACTGTATAGTTTGATTCAGCAAGAGTGAGATTTTTGCTGATATATAAATAGCATAGAGCTTTTTGTCCTCTTCTTGACCAAGAACTGCCTCTATCATTGTATCATCTGCATCCAAAGAAATGTGAGAGGGAAGCTTCCAGTTAGAACCTCATAGAATCAGTGTCGTTGAGACCAGCTTCTTTAAGTCTGTAAAAGCAATGTCGCATTTATCAGACCAGTGAAATTCAACATTTCCAGTTAATGCATACAAGGGTGCTGTGATTTGTGAATTTTTTTTTTATAAACCTGCGATAATACCCTACGTATCCAAGAAATATACGTACCTCTGTCTGCATAAAAGGTGTGGCTAATAAAAGGATTACTTCTATCTTTGTCGGGTCTACCTGTATTGAAACTGCAGATATATGGTGTCCTAAGATTACTCCTTCAGTCATCATCATGTGGCATTTCTCATTTCTTAAACATAACCTAGTGGAAATACATCGTTCTAATACATTTTCTAGTGTTTCTAATGCTTGATGAATTCATCAACATATGGGGTGAAGTCATCCACGTAAATTTCAAGTCCCCCATTTATTAGATCAAAAAAAATGTTGAAGATGGTTCTTTGGAAGGTTGTTGGGGCATTGCATAATCCAAATGGTAGCACCCAGTAGGAAAGTGTTCCCCATGGGTAGGTAAAGGTTGTTTTATCTCGGTCTTCGGGGGCTATCTATATTTTATTGTAACCACTGAACTCATAAATAAAGGAAAAGAACCATTTTCCTGCCAATGTGTCGAGGACTTGTTTGATAAAAGGAAGGGGGAGGTGGTCCTTATGTGTTGCTTTATTCAGTTATCTATAATCCACACAGATTCTCCATTTCCCATTCTTTTTAGGAACGACTACTAAAGGGGAGACCCATTTGCTATCTAATATGGGATAAATGAAATTTACATCCAGCAACTTCTGCAGCTCATCTTTTATAATGTATTTTAGATGGGCATTCAGCCTCCGTTGAGGTTTCCGAATAGGTCGAGCCTCCTTGTCAGTATAGATGTGATGGGTGCATAGTTGAGGGTTTATACCCTTCATCTTTGGGTAGTCCCAAGAAAATTACCCTTGATACTTCTGTATAACCTTTATGAGCCTTTTCTTTTGGTCACTATCCAGATTGCCATTGATATTTAAAATTTTCCTTGACTCAATTTCAATGGGTATGTTGTTACGTACAATGGTTGTGGATCAAGATCTGCCAAAGGATCTTCTTGTTTTTCATCCTCGAGAATTTTTTTTAACATTTGGCATTTCAAGTTTTTAGATGTAGATCGATGGTTCATGAAATTATTGATGACATCATCTTTAGTTTGATCCTTAAATTCAAGAGCCTTAACTACTGTCAAGGGTGGAAGAATATTTTTCTCCCAATATGTTTGTGGATGTTTGTGAATTTTTACTGTGGGTATACTTGGTTTGGAAGGTGGGTAAATGATGATATGTTTAATGGAATCTCCTCTAGTAATGGTCATGCTACCTATCTATCAGCCTATGTAAGCATCCGTTGTTGCCAACCAAGGTCGCCCAATTATCAATGGGTGTCCATCCATCCTATTCTTTGGGTTAATAACCAAAAATTCAGCTTGATATTCCCATGAGTCCATAGAAACCAGTATCTCTTGTAATATTCCTTCTGGTCTGATAACAAACCTGTCAGCAAGTTCCAGCAAAGTAGTTGTGGGTTCTAAAGCTGATATGTCTAGCTTTTCATAGGCCCCTATGGTTAAGATGTTAATGGCCGCCCCTAAGTCAACCAGTGTGTTTGGAAAGGAGTGGCCAGAGATTTTCACAGTTACTATGGGATTCCCTGGATCCTCATATTTCACGGGTGTTTCCTTGCCCAACAATAAGTCGGATAGTGCTCCCACCACATGAAAAATGGGTACAGTTTTTTCTCTTTTCACTTGCTTCTTCCCACATAGTTCTTTGATTGTCCTGACGTAGATGGGAATATCTTGTATGGCCTACAAAAGAGGAATTTTAATGCAAATGTTATTCAATTCTCCTAGGATATCGAAATCTGGAGAGACTATCGGCCTAGGCAGCGTTATCCTCTCAGGGAATGGAGGGGGAGAAATCCTAAGATTTTGCTTCCCTTGATCAACTGTTCCCTTTCCCTGTTCTACTTCTATTTTAGTCACATTTTCTTGTTTAGGCTCTGTTAAAGTTCTAGAATCCAATTGCTAGGGTCACGTCTTCTACTAGCAAGATAATACGTCCTGATCTCAACCTTAGTTCATTACATTGTTTCTGTTCAGGGTTTGGGTTTTCTACAATTTGAATTAACTGAATCAGCCTATTGTTGGGAATAGTATTGGGTTGAGCCAGTAACTGAAGTCATATGATAGGTTGAGGGTTATGTTGGACTGGGTACGGAGCTGGTAGTGTAGGTTTATTTTTAACTCGTGTTCCCATTGGTAGGTTGGTCATTCCCAGAGGTCACTACCGATTCTAAGGCCAATTTGTGGTTTGTGAAGGGGAGGTTGGCCACTGGGTTAGATTTGAAGTGCTTTTCTAATAGGGGGGAGAACAAGGAAAACTTGACCAATTATTCCCTGAAGAGGGTGGTGTTGGCCAAGGTGGCATAGGAAACGATTAAGACGGTCAAGTAGAAGAAGATGGTTGATTATACCAAGCTCCTGCAGGGTTATTTTGGTTAAACTGCGGAGAAGAAAAGAATTGAGGTAGGTCTTGAGGCATAAATGGTCATGATTGCCATTTTTGACGCTGGTTCATTAGGTAGATTGGTTCTGTCTCTTTTTCTACCTCTTTGTAAACTGTCGTCAACCCCCAATGTGAAGGGAAATGGTTTGTGGCATGGTCCTTAGTGCAGATAGCACAGGTTTGAACCATGTCTAATGGGAATTCCCTTTGGATGTGCTTCTTCCGACAGCATGGGAAAAAGATGACCAAGTTTTGTTCTGCTATAGCTTTCTTCTGCTTGGCTTGTAGGAAATCAAGCCGCGTTGTCAAAGTACCAAAAATTTTTGTTTTAAAATCTTCTAAAAGATTAACTGGTTACGTTGCCACCAGACTTCTTAGGATATTTTTTCGTTGAGTCTCGTCCAATTGCCCTATTTCGCATACTACCCCGAGAGCACCTGATACACAGAAAAATGATCTCATCATATCATTGTTGGTAGATGTCCCCTTTTCCGATTATGTTAAGTGTTTCAACCCATTCTTCTTTCATTCCTTTAATCATTTTTTCTTTTAAGATGTCTTTGGATAGTGCAGTATATGGAGACCTTTGTAAATTATATTGAAATATTTCGATGTATTATTCTAATTTCTTATTGTCTTTTGTAGAAATATTGAAGATTTCATCTTTTAATTCTCAAGTCCGGCAATAATCTTGATATTTACTAAGAAAAGTGTTCTTCATTTGGTCCCAGTTATTGATGGTTCCTCCACTAAGCCCCATGAACCAATGTAGTGTTTTCCCCTTCAAAGTAGAGGGGAACAATTTTAGTTTTTGAGGGTTAGTGGTGTAGTCATACCCCCTACATAAGACATTGAATTCAAAAGGAAATGCATGAGGTTCTTCCGAGGTCAAACCATGGAAGGTGGGGATGTTTTGTAAGGGAATGGATTTCATAGGGGCATTTGCAGCATGATCAACAATGGGATACTCCAATGTTGATGTCTGTCTCTAATTCTACTTTTGATTATTTTCTATTTGATCAAAGATATGCCAGTAATCCTCAGGGATTTCTTGTTCTAGAGGAATAATCTTAGCGAGATTAGGGGACGAATGCAGAGGAATTTTTACAGTGCTTCCTCAATCTAGGATACCGAGTGTCTCTGTCTTGACTACTCTCTCAAGGGATCCAGGCTCTAGAGTTCTTACCTAAATTGTACTACTATTTTCTCCTTCCCCTTCCTGCAAATTACATGAACCTCCCTCTCTCGAAGGATCAGTACTTATGCGATCAACATTCTGAAGGCTTTGTTCATATACTTCTTTTTCACTGCAAATCTTGACATGGGCTGCAGATGGTGAGGATGTTGCCTGAGGGAGTGTAGTAGGACGTTGAATAGGAATGGGTCTAGGTCCTACGGATGCCTGGGATTCAACTTTCTTAATGATTTCATCTATATATGTTGTCCTACCAAGGATCACCAGTCCTTTTGGTTTCGTAAACTTAAGTGGATGATTTTTATTAGTTTCTATCTTTTTCTTCATATTCATAAAACAAGAGCACCTATTCTACTAGCCTCTGCACAATTGCTGAGAAGCGGGCTAGAGAGCAAGCATTTTTCTTGCAAGTATGTAGATTCTTACCTCTCATTTTTAATACCCGATTCTTCATAGCAAGATAAGAAAAGAATTGAAGGGCATCACTCTTAAACACTCTCCCCGGCAACGGTGCCAAAAATGTTGGCTCACAAAGGTGACTGTTACAGGAAAATTTGATTCTTCTCATTCAATTGTCAACCCAGGGTAAGTCTTTCTATTCCAAGAGTGTGAGAAAAGTATATAAAAGTGATATCAAGAAAAACTACTCTATATTACTGTGAAGAGGATTATCTAATTCTTGAAGTTCAATCAATTCAAATAGGGATGAAATTTTAAAATGCTTGTAACTATTCTTGTTTAAGTAAGCACAGAAAATAACAACCTATGATTGGACAGCACACTGATTAATTGAACAATAGTCCTACTGAATTGAACAGAAATTCTACCAAATTGAACAACAATTTCAATAAATTGAACAATAATTACTTATCTAATTTTGCATTGGAATTATATTTGTAAACTAATGAGTTGACATTGTTCTGAATCGATCAGCAACTAGACGCCTTACAGTAATGATGGAAAGATCGAATTCTTAGCTATGTACAGAACTAAATAGTAGTCATGCTAGATCTAATGAAATGAATATAAAAGTATTAAGAAATGATGGAAGCATCTAACAACTACAAAAATATAGAATGTAAGCCAGAAAGCATGAACAATAAACTATCCCAGTGAAAGAGAAAGTTGTTGTGTTCTATGTATGTAATTCAACCAATTAAATGATATTTCACGAGACGCATTCGATGAATGAAATATAAGTTTTGTAACTGAAATTATAGCATAGATATTAGCACTAGAACTCCCAAGGCAAGGCCCAAACCACCAGAAGTCGACCGCTATGGAAAATTTAGAGAATGACTAGTCAAAACACCAAAATTCTTTATTGAGTGAAATTTAACACATGAGTACAATTGGACAGTTCTGTCTTGATATGTCTATTACAGAGGAAAATCCCTATTCAGCCTTTTCTATCTCTTTTTTCTTTGGCCTTTTAAAGGCGATTTCAATCAGAGGTAATAGTTTTTTCCAAACGACAACCTGCTTCTCGTGGCTGTCGTTTGAGTTCTTCGGACATGGATATGCCTTTCCATCTTCCGCCGGCCTATGGGATTCATTATGATTCCATTAGTCTCTGCCTATCAGCTATCTTCTGATTTTCATCGCTTCAGCTGCTTTGTTTCCTTGTGAATAAAGATACAATTGGTCAAATTCCCGTTGCAAAACGTCCCTTTTATCGTTAATTCGTTTGTCCTCATTTTACATTAATATTCCTTTCCTTTACTATCAAGATGAGGAAAAATTCCTAAATGTGTATAACAATTTGAGGTAAAGACAGGGTGAAAACGTACCTTATTTTTGGCCCAACAGAACCTCTGGTAAAAACAGCTAAAATAGAAACATCATTAATTCAACCACATAATCAGTTGCAAGAATAATTTATTGTTGAAAATTTTGTTTCAATTGTTTTTAATGTTGAAAGTGAGTTAGAGAGAGTTAAGATTCCAATTCGTTTATTTGAACTCTCTAAGAATCCAAGTTATAAAATAAATGTTTCTAAATGGATTCAATCTTCCAATGTAGATGCAGAGGAGGATGTCATAAGTGTATAGGATGAGAAACCTTCAATTGTTTTTTGTCTTACTTCTGAAATTATTGATGAAAGTGTTCCTCGTTTTTATGTCACATTGAAAGTTCATGATAATCTTTTATAAAACTGTATTTTAGATGCTAGGGCTTCCGATAATTTAATTCCTAAAGTAATCATAGATCAAATCCAACTACAAATTACTAGACCATATCATGATCTGTACACTTTTTATTCCAAGAAAGTACCTTGCTTGGGATTAATTAAAGACTTATTTGTTACGCTGGCTCAAATCATTTTCAAGAGTATAGTATTTGACATAGTTTTCACTGGCATCCCCCAAAAGTTTGGAATGTTATTTTCAAGATCGTGTTGTGCAAAGTTGGGAGGGAATTTACAAATGGACATGTCCTTTGCTACAATCCCAGACTATGGAGGTGAACATTTAAGGTTATATAGAGAGGTAAGATTTATCATTGCAGTTTGTAAATCAAATAAAGAAATTAATCAACTATTTTTTTCTCTTGATTAGGATTTTGGATGCTTTACATTAGCTGCTAATGATATTTCTAATCCTCAAATTAGTATTGAAGAAAAAATTAATATACCTCACATTACAAAAGCTAATATTTAGAAAATGTATTTTGATGGAGCATTTTCTAAAGATGGGGTTGGGGCATGAATTGTACTCATTTCTCCTAGTAAAAGAAATATAATTCAATCCTTTATATTATATTTTGAAGTCACAAATAACGTGGCATAATATGAAGCCCTATTTTTAGGATTGGAATTAGCTAAGAATCTAAAAGTTAAAAACTTGGTAGTATATGGAAATTTAGAGTTGATTGTAAAACAAATCAGAAATATTTGTCAAACTATACATCCTAAGCTTAGAGATTATAGGAATGAAGTATGGTATTGTATATAAAATTATCTTCAAGCTTTCATTATCATATCAATCACAAGAGAAGAAACATCCATGCAAATGCTTTAGCAATTGCTGCTAGCACTTTGAAAATTCCTAATCCACTGCAATTACAATTTCAGATTGAAGTGAAATATATCTATTCCTAACAATGTCAAACATTTGAAGGTATTTGAAGATGATGAAAAGTTTAAAAAAAAAAATTACAAGCGTTAGATGAATTTCCTTTGTTACAAGTTGAAGGAGAAATTTTAATAGAATTAAATCAAATGAGAATGATCAAGATTCACCCTTAAAAAAAAATGTATTGATCATAATATAATTAAATTATCAAAAAATTAAATTACAAAAGGATTAGTACCCCTTGATAAAAATTTTGACCATAATGGTGTCTCAAAAACTTCAATTTTAAATTCACAAGAACAAGATGTTCAAGATTTCAATACTGGCACTTATGAAGAAATCAAAAATCTTAAAATCTCAACATCATTACTTCAAGAAATAAAAGATAAATACATCAATATTTTCAACCATTATAAATATGTATTTGCATGGTCATATGAAGAATTGAAAACCTATGACACAACCATTATTGAGAATTAAATTCCTCTTAAACCAAAATCTAAACCATTTCAGTAGAAATTAAGAAGAATACATCCAATTTTTCTTCTAGTCATAGAGAAAGAAGTGAAGAATTTATTGGATACAAAGATAATTGTTCCCTTAAGATATTCTGAATGGATATACAGCCTAGTTCATGTTAGGAATAAAAATTGGTGAAATAAGATTGTGCGTTGACTTTAGTAATCTGAACAAATTGTCTTTAAAGAATAATTATCCATTACCAAAAATGGACCAATTACTTCAAGGGTGTTAGGTTAAAATAGGAATTCAATGTTTGATGTCTAATATAGATATAATCAAATCTTGGTTAGTCCAAAAGATAGAGAAAATATAACATTTACAACTCCATGAGGCACATTCATGTATGCCAAAATGCCATTTGGTCTAATCAATGTTGGAGAAACATTTCAAAGAGAAATGGATCTGGAATTTGTTAGTAAGTTAAATAATTTTATTATCATATATCTCTATTCTTTAACTGTATTTTTTTATTCTGATGAAAAACATTTGAAACACTTTGAGGAAAGTTTTTGAAAGATGTAGGATATGGGATTTATCTTAATCACAAAAAGTCACTTTTTGAAATGAACTAAGGAAAGCTATTAGGGCCTAATCAGAATGATGTGATTTATCCAAAAGTACTTTTATATATTAGGACACATAATCTCAAAGGAAGGATCTATTATAGATCCAAAGAGAGTTTCATAAATTCAGGTAATTGGTTTACCTAGAAATAAAAAGGAAATTTAGGCATTTTTAGGAAAGGTAAATTTTTGGTTAGTATTTATTTCCTATTAAAGGTGTGAAAGATATTACTTCCAATATGCTCAAGAATGATAAATAATTTAGATGGGCTGTAGAAGAAAGATATTATTTTTCACAGATAAAAAAGGCTATTTATTTCCCTAGTGCTAGTTAGTCCAGATTACACAAATTTGTTCAGTATCTTTTCCTTTGCCTCAGATACTACCTTAGTAGTTGTTTTATTACAAAGAAATGATGATCAATAGGAGAAACCAATTTCATTTTTCAGTAAGTTTATGAGGGATGTGGAATTAATATATGACATCATAGAGAAACAATCCTATTCCTTGGTGGAAGCATTAAAATAATTTAGAATATATGTCTTAAATTCTCCTATAATTTCTTATGTTCCCAACAATGCAGTAAAAACAATTCTAACTCAGCCTGATATAGATGGAAAGAGGTGATGATGTATTGCTAGGATACTTAAGTTTGGTCTAGATATTAGACCTACCAATTTGATAAAAGGAAAAGATTTAGCTAAAATTTTGGCTGAGTAAAATTGTAATATACTTGGTATCAATACTATTATGTAGATTTCAAGTGAGGAGAATCCACAAGAACCTTCTCAAATTTCAGGTGAGAATAATCCACAAAAACCTTCTCAAATTTCAAGTGATAAGAATCCATAAGAACCTTCTTAGATTGCAAGAGAGGAGAATCCACAATAACCTTCCTCCAATGAAGATCCTGCTCCTTTTCTTTTACATATTGATGAGAAATTTGTAGTTTCAGATTGGTATAAAAGCATAGTGCATTTTCTTTGTGATTTTAATTATCTTCTTGAATTCACAAAGAATCAGTGGAAATCTTTGAGACTCAAGGTCATGAATTATTGTATCATAAATGAAAATTTGTATTGGAAATATTCTTTGAATATCATCTTATAATGTCTGACTGATAATGAAATTGGAGTAAATAAACCATTTCATGAAGGCGTTTGTGGAGGACATTATGCTTGGAAAGCAACTGCATATAAAATTTTAAGTGAAGGTTTCTATTGACCAAAATTATTTTCATAGGTTGGACCAAAGGTAAGGAGTTGTATCCCATGTCATATTTTTTGGAAAAAAAGGCTAGAAGCACTTCCCCTTGTTCCAGTTTTAGTTGAAGCTCTTTTCCTACAATGGGGATTAGATTTCATAGGATAAATTGTTCTATCTTCAAGAAATCAACATAGATCTATATGAACAACCACTGACTATTTTAACAAGTGGGTAGAGGAAATTCTTTTTAAGAATGCAACTGATACAGTGGTAATAAAATTAATTAAAGATTTTTTTTTTCATATTTGGTTTCCCAAGACAAATTTTTATAGATATTTCTCAAGCTTTCGGTAGTATTAAAATGGTAGAATTCTATTACAAATATCAGATTAAATGACATCATTCTACACCTTATTATCCCTAGGGTAATGGGCTAGAATATTCATGAAACAAAAGTATGGCTAGATTCATTAAAAAATTAATGGAAGATCAAAAAAGGACTTGGGACAGTCATCTCAAATATATAGTATGTGAAAACAAAGTCTCACCTAAGAGATCTACTGGTAAATCTCATTTTCAACTTGTATATGGGATTGAAGCAATTTTTCCAACACAGTTAGCATTTTCAGTTATGAAATTCTTACATGAGTTATATGAAGAAGCTAATGATTTTTATAGGAGAATAAATCAAATCGTTGAGTTGAATCAGGACAAAGATGAAGTTCGTCATAAAATTCGACAGTAACAAGATAAAATGAAGAGTTTGTTTGATAGGAAGGCTAGAGAAATATATTTCAAAAAAGGATACCTAGTGTTAAGATGGGATGCCAAAAGAGAGGAAAAAGGCAAGCATGGAATGTTTAACACTTTATGGTTGGGACCTTTCAACATTGCTAAAGTAAAGGGTAAAAATATATATTTTTTTTATAGAACACGGAAGGAAAATATTCCTCATTTTTGGTCAATGGGAAATACCTCAAGCACTATATTCAGTATTAAGTTATTGAACTTTTATCATTATAAATTCTCGATGTTCTTTAAGATTTCAGCATCAAGGGTTTTTTTTTCACAGAAAAGACTCCATATCCCGAAGATAAGGCACATGGATCTGCAAGTTATCTGCATCCCACAGGGGGAAGCATTCCCCTGATGGAATTGATATTGTAATTTATTTTTATCCTAGTTTATTTTTACTTTATCCCTTATTCTGAAAAGAGAAAAAAAAGAGAAAAGAGAATATAAATAAAAAGAAATGAAAAGAAAAATGAGAAAACAAAATAAATCAAAAATAAATAAATAAATAAAGAAAAAGGGATATAAAATTATATATAAATAAATAAATAAAATCCCTAAAGTTGGAACGCAAGTTAAAATGTCACTTTGGTTTATTTCTCTATTATTATTATTTTAATCCTTATGTTTCAGAGGATTACTCTATTGTAAATAAAGTGATTGGATTTTTTTTCGTATAGCAATAAATTTTGATTGGAAATCGATCGACGAGATCATCCCCACTCAGATAAATAGCGTAGGATGAGTTCGAGAGCCCCCCGCACTTTTGAAGGTTGACGAGGGGGTGGGGTGGGGGGTCCAAAAAGTAGATTTGACAATACCGCTAAACCATATGTGGTGGCCCCTTGATGCGTCCCCCCCCCCCCCACTCACTCCAAAACCATTAACCACCCACCCTTCACTCTGAAAACCACTTTACCTTTCCCCCTCCACTCTCACCCCCACTCATACCTTGCCACTTCTCTCTATGTTATTTTCTCCTGCCAAATAATTGTTTCATAATTAAATTTCTCCTGCCAAAAGAACTATGTAGTTTTTAAATCATTAATTATTCCCACCAACGTGTAGTAAATCAACTAGATATGCCCAAAAAACAGTTACAATCTATTTATTCATCAAAAAATTCCTTTTTTAAATAATCTCACCACCCTGAATACTCCTTTTCCACCATTTATTCTTGTACAGGCACAAGCGTGACGTTGAATTTCAATAGCACACATTCATCTTCCTATGCCATTGATCACCATAGCCTGGAAATTAGCCACCCTAGCTGGTAAATTGGATCACCATAGCCTAGTAATTCGTTATCCTAGCTGGTAATTTGTTGTTTACAATGTCTTATCACAAAGTAAATCCTAAGTTAGTTGTATAAATCCCTAAATTCATCATTAACCTCAAAAAGTTCCCTCTGGTTGACACTGAATATAAGATATGAGAGAGCTAATGCGAGTTTGACCTGTATGAACTCCACAATTACGGAAAATAGAAATTCCAAGATTTCAGTGATGAATTGAGTATCTAGGAGCCTTTCCTGCCTCAATTTTTCTTTCCCAAAACTCATACCTTCCCAAAATTTTTCACCTGCTTCCATATAAGGTACCTTCATATTCATAAGGTTGTAATTGCCCAAAAAAATGAAATATTATTTTCCATTACACCTGATTCTATATTTCAAGCACTCCAAATTAATTTCCAAGCCCCTTTTTACCCCTTTTATATTGATTCCTTCATGGATATCTATCAAAAACTTACATTTACCCACTAATCTTGTCTTTTTTAGAAATGTTACCTTTTAATTCTGAATTTCCTTGAACTAATCCTCCCTATTCCACTTCAATTTTTCCAGAAATTTGAAGGAATATTGTTTTTATGGTTGCATGCTTGTTATATTATCCTACCGATCAATGGGTAGATGAAGTGATACTAGGATTTTTTCAGTTTTATCTTAGGGTAACAAGTCATCATTGATTTTTAATTATATTCAGTTTCTGTCAGATACTATTCATGATCAGTTTCTAAATTTTTATGTTGAAGGTGTTGTTAGGGTCCTATGATTTGGCAGATTGGCAGGCCAAATGACGGGGTAACATGGAACCAAGCTTTGGAATCCAAGGACCTAGCCTTCCTGGACTCAGATAGGGATCTCTCTATTGGGTGCAAAGGATGTGTTCTTTTTGCTCTATGGTTTTGATTTTAGGCTAGTTATTAGGTGTAGGGTTTTCTTATTGTTTTGGATGGGTAAGATGGTCAAAATGTAATAAGATGAGTGAGAGGATGTCAAAGCCATTGGGTTATGGAGTCAAGTGAAATTCAAGAGTGTCTAAATGATGAAACAGAGTGTGTTGCAAGGTCGATTTAGCAAGGTTAATGGATCCTTAAGGTGACGTATGATGGTGTAGTGAACATTAAGTTGGGGAAAATACTAAGAGGTCTTACACATATATAGTGTGAAGAAAAACTCATGATGTAGGGAAAACCATTGATCTCTATGAACAATACTCAAACTGATAAACATATAAGATAAACATTCCAGTGAAACATAGAAGCATTAGAACTCCTAACTTTATAAATTCACCTTTAGATTTTGGGAAAACATAAAAGATTTAAACAAATAACTTAATTTATAAAGAGGGAACTCCTAAAAATCATATTTCAAGCTATTGGGAACTTTGAAACAAGTTGACAAGCATGGACAAGGGGAAATATCGAACGAGACCTCTTTATCTTAACCTAATCAATCAATATTCCACAGAAAGGCTTTAAGATAGGGTTTTGAGAACTTCAAATAAGCAGGGCATACCATAAATATTACTTGTAAGCTAACATACTAACCATGCACGAAAAAAAAAAAAATGGTGGACCTAAGGAGCAGCAAAGAATTCCCTAAGATGGCTAAAAGAGAAAACATAAAGGCTATAACAAACAAGAGGACTGAGGTGCCTCAAAGAACATGTCTCAAGCTATAGTTTTCTGTTTAATAGCAGCTAAGAAACATGAAACATAATTATAACAAAGGAAACAATATAAAAATTAGGAAAAAATCACCATTCACCAAGCTATGGAATCTAGCAAACAAGCTTCTCCATCATCCAAGAAAACAAGCCATTCATCCACTTCACAAAACCAATTTTTTCTCCAAGCTCATGAAACCATGTATATTTCTCTTCAAGTTCATCAAATGCCAACAAAATAAATATGGGCCTCATGCTCTATTTATGGAGAAAATGAGGACTAAAACCCTAAATGTGGTAGGAAAATGTCAAATATAGTCATAAATATCATTTATGGCTAAGAGACCATGCAAGGCCCAAGGCACATAATATCCCAAGAATAAATGCTAAAATAACTATTTGCACCTAATTCTAGCTTAATTTTCCTCGAAAAACTCAAAAATATATATTTGCAATAAATGAGTGTGTTTTTTTTACTTTTGGTCCAAAACACACTAGGCAGCCTCTGTGTGTAGCGCCACTTCAGCATAAAATGGGGTCTCTTGTAGCTGGGATTTGGACCCCTTCCCGACACCAGATTTGGCTCCCTGATTGCCTGTTGGAAAGCTTGGTGAGTCTACTTTACAGAAATTCTTGGGTTGTTCTAATTAGATTCCATTTCTCTATCCAAAAATCAAATCTCCCAACACTTCGCTATGCGCAATGCCTGGTCTGAAAATGAGGCAGAAAGGTTAATTTTTTGATGTTTTTTGAGATTTTGAGGGGGTAAAATTGCTCCAAATGATCTGAAAATTGGTGAGAAGACTGTTGGTGATGTGAGAAGTCCAAAAATTCAAAATTTGAGAGCTGAGGATGCACTAATGTTGTGCGCAGCGCCTAGGGTGCTATGTTCCTAGGGGTCAAAATTTGGAAAAAACAAAAAGTTGTCCAATTTTCCTCAAAATTTGTGGAGAGGTCCCTCAAGAGGTCTTGGACACCTGTTGAGAAGCCTCAGCCAAAATTCCAAGGTTTTCCTACACTTTGGCTATTTTTAGGTCTTCAAGGTTTTCCTCAGTTTGGCACATGAAAGCATGTTCTTCCTTGCATAATGCTTTGTCATCTTCTTTTGTAGGACAAGGCCTCTCTTCACCTCTTTGAAATTTCTATGCTCCTCCTTGTGCCATCGCAAAGTCTCTTTCGCACTCCTGAAGCTGAGCATCTTTCTCCAAGAGAAGAAATCTTGTGTTCATCTCTTTGTCTTCAGTATCATTTTCTAAATCAATGAATTGAGGCCCTTAAGAAGTCCTCTTGATCCTTTTTCTTCTTCTTAGCTTGAATTGTTGCTCACCCTTGTCCATATTTTGTTTTCCTTTGTATTTTTTCTTGATAGCTGGAGGAGAGATGGCCCTTTTCCTTTTTTGAGGTAGCAAACACATCTCTATTGCCTCTATGGTAGGTGCATGTGAGAGGAGGGATGAGGGTGCCTTGAACCTTGATGAAGTCACAAGCCTTTTCATCTTTCCTATGGCTTTCATGAGTGACTTAATACTCCATTGGGTCATTGATTTCTTGACCTTCAACCTCATCATCATCCTTGCTTTCCTCAATTTTTTTCTCACTGATATCTTGGCTCTCAAACTAACCACTATCCTCCTCACTTGCCTCATCTTGGCTTTTTCCTTCACTAAGGCTTTCTTTTCTACCACTTTCCACACTGTCACTTTGGATTTCTTGGTCATTTGGAGGCATATTAGTGTCATGATAATCATGATAGTTTTCATGACTGTCATGAATATTTTCTAATATGTCTTGCTTATTGACTGTCCTCTTTGTGTCTTTGTCTTGGCCACTGCCTTCATTTTCAAATTCTATTTCAGCCTCATTAGTTATCTGCTCTTGGTATTCAGTTTCTTCATCCTCTTCCTCTATCTCTTCATTTTCATTTTCTTCATTTATTTCATCACTTTTTTCACTGTGATTGGGTTCATTTTCATGTTCAAATTCATCATTGTCTTTGATATCTTGTACACCCCCCTGATGACTATAATCTTCATGATTCTTTTCATAATCCCCTTGGTTGTCACCTTGCTCATCATCAACACTTTTTTCTGCATTTGATATTGTTTTATGAGTGTCATCACTGTCACTGTATTGCTCCTCTCCATCACTATCTTTCCCTTCAAGGCTACTATGTTCAGCCTCTTCCTCTATGTCATCATCGCCCTCTTCTTCACTATTAAGCTCTGTTTCTGTCCCACTATCTTATTCATTTTCAACAACTTCACCTTCTTGATTAACCTATGCACTTGCATCACTGTTTTCTACCCCTGTATCACTTTCATCTCCCTCCTAATTTCCTTTGTCATCACTTTCTTGCTCATTGTTGCTATTATCATTGTTTTCTTCTTCTACCTCAATTTCTGCTTCACTGCTCTTATCTTCTTCATTGCCATCTGTTTTCT